>JAVJIF010030923.1:0-132405 GCA_038442645.1 Agave tequilana
TTTCTCTCCACCTCCTCGACGCAATCGAAACGCTGAGCTTCGACAGAGGAGACGTGCGCGTCAGCTGCAAGTTGGAACCGTTGGTTGTCCAACTGAAGCTGGACGCGACGTACAGTCTCGCGCCTTGCCCGCGTCACGTCCAGTACGTGAAATATGCGTTTGGCGGCCCAAGCGCGCAACTCCTCAAGTTGAGTCCTCTGAGGACCAACTTACCAAACGCCAGAATGAAGCTTCTGCGTCTCGTCTAACGCAAGAAGCACGCGCCCAGAGGCGAGGCGCCCTGCAGCCCACTCTCTCTCACGCGTCTCAGCCCGGACGCACCAGGCAGCAACGCGACACTCACGTCTCACCTCAACAGAGACGCCAGACGCGCGTTCCACAGTCACGACGCGGAAACCGCGTCCCTGAAGTCTGCGTCCATTCGGCACAGCACATGGATGCCTCCTGTCTTCGACGCTGTGAGGCTAGTCTCTTTGATCCCTCTTCCATGGATTTGAGGGATTATCTGACAAAGAAAAGAAGCGCCCACCAGGTCACTTCATCATGCTGCTGCCAACGGCTTATCTCCATGCTTGCGGAGTGCCGTTGCGAGTCGAGTGTCCACCAGCAGTCCTTAGTTAGGCAGCTGACCCGATTCCCCGTCAGCCAAAGAAGGCGCTCCCATAGAAGGAGAGTCTTCTCTGACGTTGAGTACCCGGAGCTTACTGCTAACATGACAAGCAGGAGCAAGGGGAAACAACTTGCAGTCAGCTCAGACGAGTCCGAGTCTGACTCTGAACCGGAAGGGGTGTATCGACACACGTACCCGGACGGGGGCCATTCCCCCAATTGACTATAATGCCTTAGCCCACGGCGTTAGAGTGAATGATTCTCATTCCGCCGTAGCGGAATCAAGGGCTTCGAACTCTTCCGTCGAGAAGGAGACCTCTGCCTACATGACAGGCACTCCTGAGGAGACGGCAAGACGTATAGAGCAGGTCCAGAAAGCACAAATGGACATGATTATTTCTCAGCAAGCGTCGATTGACTCCCTCAAGCAGGCGATTGCACAACTGCTGGAAGACAGGAGGAAATCTCCTCCTAGGAGGTCAAAGGGCAAAGGGAGAAAGGGAGGAAGCTCATCTTTCAAACCTTCTGAAGAGAGGCAGCAATCTACCTCCAGTTCGTCCAAACCCTCGTCGCAAGTAAAAGGCGACCAAGACCCAGAGAAGGCTCATGCTAAAAGGATGAGTCAATTGGAGGAACGCCTCAATGCCCTTGCCAGTCGCAAAGACCTCCAAGAAGCTGGAGTGGTCCGGCCCTATCCAGCTGAGTGGGATCTAGTCCTGTACCCTCCTAAGTTCAAGGCTCCAACCCTCCAAGCCTTCGATGGGAAGGGGTCCCCTAATCAGCACATCTACTACTTCAAATCCCAAACCGGGAATGTAGTAGATAATGACGCCATCCTGGCGCGACTATTCATCGGCACCCTGAAAGGGTTGGCCTTTGAGTGGTTCATGAAACTCCCGGAAGGTTCTATCAAGAACTGGGGCGACTTGGAGAAGCTGTTCTTAACACGCTTCTTCGAAGATGACTCCGAGGTCACAATGCCCACCCTGTTAGCTACGAGACAGCGAAAGGGAGAGTCCGTCAAATCTTTCGTGGAAAGATTTCGGAACGTGGCACTCCGGTGTCCAAGCGGTATGACCCAGGTCACCCTGGTGGAAACGTGCCGCCACAACCTCCAAACCTCACTCCTTGCTCAAATAGGAGTTGCTGAAAGCCGCACCTGGAGACAATTAGTCCAACAAGGTGAACAGGCTGAGGAGATTGTTGCCCGCGTCAGGGCAGAAGAAGGCAAGCCTAACGGAAAGGTCAACTAGGCGAGCGCCAGACACCTCCCTCCAGACGAAGCGAAAGGATAATTTGGCGACGGAGACCAAATCTCCCACCAAACCTCAACCAGCCAAGGCGAGTGGCTCTTCAAGCCAACCCCGCGCCAACAAGCAGTATTCCTTTAAGGAGGAACATGTCGATTCGCTCTTCAAGCTACTCAACAAGAGCAACCGACTGAAGCTCCCTGAAATTAGGCGCCCGGAAGAAGTCGGCAAGACCGACAATCCCAACTACTGCATGTACCACAGGATGTTGGGACATCCTACCAAAAGCTTGCTACGTCTTCAAGGACATCCTTCAGGCTCTGATTGACGCGGAGGTGCTAAAGCTCCGACCAGAGCAGAAGAAGGTCACGGCTAATGTGACGTCGGTTCTCCAGTTCGGGAGACAACCTCCAACACCTGCGGGGGTAACTCCTATTCTAAGGGAGAATTAAGAGTGGTCAACACAGACCCTCACCAGCAGCAGGAGAAGGGCTTGGTACCCGTCCCTACGCCTCACGGGGAATTATGTGGGTCCACCCTGACCTAGTGGACAGCCAGCAGTGGACTACTGTAACAACAGGAAGTCCAAAGGCAAGGCAAAAGCTTCGTCCTGCCATGTGGTATGTGCTTCCTCCCGAGAAGCAGAGGATGATGTTCCCTCACTGACTGATTCAGAAGAGGAAACAATAGTCTTGGCCGCAGAGCCCAACCAACCAATGACGGGGACTCGTTCAGGACAGCCCTACTTGAAGCAGTACGGCGAAGTGGCGGCAAACCCTCCACAACCGGCCGCAGAGCCAACTAGGCCCTCCACGAAGCCACCAGTGGAGAAACAAAAAGAGACTCGATTCTCTCGAGCTCTTCAAAAGGGTATAGCGGAAGGATCCACAACGCCTTACCGCTTTGATGTCTTGGCTCAATTGGCCAACATCCCGGCGCGGATCACCCTGTATGAGCTTCTAAGACTATCAAAGTCGACCAGGGAGGCTCTACAAGAAGCTCTGGCAAATGCTGAGGTCTTTATGACCCAGGTGCCAAAAGAGGAAGATGTAGAGAATTGTCTCCACACCTCCCAGAATGCTCCCTGCATTACCTTCACGGCAGATGATATGCAGGTTAAAGGGAAGCATGATCGACCATGTACTTCACAGGTTATATCGGATCATCTGAGGTGAACCGCATTCAGGTAGATTCAGGGTCCGCATTGAGCATCATGCCCCGCCGAGTCATGCAACACCTCGGCATCCCTACCCACCGTCTGAGCCCTACACAGACGACCATCTACGGGTTCAATGCCAACGGCACCCGTCCGATGGGGAAGATCAAGCTCAAGTGCCAGATTGGGAGCCTCAAGTCGGAGGTGACGTGCTACGTTATCGAAGCCGACACTTCCTACAATCTGCTGCTGGGACGACCATGGATTCACCGCAACTCCATCGTTCCCTCCACTCTTCACCAAGTCATGAAATACATTGACGCGAGTGGGAAGGTGCAAACGTTGGTTGCCGAAAGGTATCCGTTTAAGGGGTCGAAAATTATTTCACGGACTCCCTCCTATATCAGGATTCGGTGGACGAAACCCCGCAACTGGAAGTGCCAGACTCTGGTAATGAGGCTGACACTGAGCCCGAGCAAGAAGAGTGCCTGTGGAAGTTGGAACCACTTGTAAAGAGCACTAATAAGCTCGATGTTGATAATACCACTGACGATGCAGGCGGTTGGTATATTAATGAGAATTTAGACTTTGAGTATTTTTCTGCGTGTGCATCCGATTCAATCCCGTCGGATACTAGTACCGACGTAGACGATGACATCTGGTCGGCGATGGATGCTTTGACATCATTGCATGTACCAGTAAAATCATCTTTCGGGACATACCAGGATAATGGTGATGCGCAGGAATCTATATTCATAGTTCCGACAAGACGAAAAGGCCAAAAACCAATCCTTTTCGGGCGAATGACGACTGAACCAACGCCCCGCGAAGAATCAGAAAGTGAGGAGGAATCCCCTCAGCTCAGTCATTATGAACCAAAAGCGCTCAAAATGATGAAATGCATGGGGTATGATCTAACCAACAGACCCGGGTTGAACTTCGGCAAAGGAAGGAGAACGCTACTTCGATCCTTTGTGCCGAAAGGGAAGGCCCCCGATTATTATCATCGGACGCGCCGGGGGTTGGGTTATGTATCAACTCCGGTCCCATCAGCCTCCGATTCTCAAGAATCATCGAGCAACGATTACTCTTCAGACACATCATCTTGAGAGTCAGATGTCAGTGTCGGCAACATCTTCAAGGAACTTTCAGTGAACATGGTTTCGACAAGCCGCCTGGAAGATGGAAATGAAGAAATGATCCAATCTGATACAGATCCATGGATCAAACATTTAAATGCTCTTGGGATACCCGCTTTGAACAGCGTGAGCCACCCACAGAAGACAAGGTTGTTCAGATCAATCTAGGAGATGAGGCTAACCCTAAGCCCATCTTCATAAGTGACGCCTGTCACCTTCGGAAAAGAAGGATCTAATATCTCTTGTACAAGAATATATAGACGTCTTCGCCTGGAATTACGAGGACATGCCTGGACTTGATCCTCAAGTGGCTATGCACCGCCTCAACATCAATCCGGACGTAAAACCTGTCAAACAACAGCAGACGGGTTCGTCCAGAGATAATGGAGGCAATTCAATCAGAAGTCAGAAAACTTATTGATTCTGGCTTCATCAGGAAGAACAACATCCCGACTGGGTAGCCAACATCGTCCCCGTCGCCAAGAAGAACGGGAAGATCCGGATCTGCATCGACTTCCGTGATCTAAACGAGGTTTGTCCCAAAGACGAATTCCCATTGCCAATCACAGATGTCATGATTGACAATACTTGTGGATTCGAACGAATGTCCTTCATGGATGGATTCTCAGGTACAATCAAATCAAAATGTATCCTGATGACGAAAAGCATACTTCCTTCAGAACTCCTCTAGGGGTATATTGCTACACCGTCATGCCCTTCGGACTGAAAAACGCAGGGGCAACATACCAAAGGGCCATGAACGCCATTTTCCATCAGCAAATACGCAAAATGGTGGAATGTTATGTTGATGACATCGCGGTAAAAAGCCGCACTAAAGGTGATCACATAGCGGACCTGAAGGTAGTCTTCGACATCATGCGGGCTCATCAATTGAAGATGAATCCCACAAAGTCCTTCCTGGGGGTGGCCAATGGCAAATTCCTAGGATTTGTTGTGACTTCCACAGGAATCCATTTGGACCCGGAAAAAATCCGCGCTATCCAGGAGATGCAACCCCCGAGAAACCTCAAGGAACTCAGGGTTTACAGGGTCGATTGGCGTACATCCGCAGGTTCATCTCAAACCTCTCCGGAAGATGCCAACCCTTCGCTAAGCTGATGAAGAAGGGTGTCTCATTCATTTGGGATGACGCTTGCCAACAAGCGTTCGAGGAAATCAAGCAATACCTCACCCAACCACCAGTCCTTGCAGCTCCAGTATCCGGAAAGCCGTTTCTGGTGTACGTCCGAGCGATGGATCATTCTTTGGGAGCTCTACTAGCTCAGAATGACGATCAGGGACGTGAGCAAGCAATCTACTATCTAAGTAGAACAATGATCGGAGCCGAACATCGGTATAACCCGATCGAGAAGGAATGTTTGGCACTGGTGTTCGCTATCCAGAAAATGCGACACTATCTGGTAGGCCAAACTATAAATGTCATATCAAAAGTCAACCCTCTGAGGTTACTTATGACTAAACCTTCATCGCTAAATGACCGACTGGCAAAATGGGCCATATTGCTCTCCCAGTATGATATGCACTTTCTGCCGCAGAAAGCCATAAAGGGACAAGCGGTCGCAGACTTCCTAGCGAACACCCAGATCCGAGGGCAGCCAAAGTCTACGAGGATCTCCCAGACGAAGTGGCCGAATTCTACCTGACTCAGACATCGTTCGAAAGTCAAGTGTGGCAACTTTTCTTCGACGGTGCATCAAGGACAAGCCCCAAGGGACACGTAGTGGCGGGGGTAGGAGTAGTACTTGTCTCCCCACAAAATTATGTGATCCCCCGAGCTGTCTCGCTAACAGAGCCTTGTTCCAACAATGTGGCGGAGTACAATGCTCTATTAATCGGGATGCAGCTCGCCGATGAGATTGGCATTAAAAATCTCGAGGCATACGGTGACTCTAAACTCATCGTCAGCCAAATTCGCGGGGAGTACGAAGTCAGACATGAAGACTTGGTACCCTATTACAATGCAACTATCCGCATGGCCGAGGGATTTACAAGCTTCTACATCGACCATGTACCGCGCAGGCAAAATGCGCACGCAGATGCACTCGCATCCCTGGCTGCCTCCTTAGCTCTTCCAGCTGGAGCAATGGAGAAGATATTCGTCTACAGCCATGACCTGTATTGCCCGAGAGATGCTCTCGAGGATTATCAGGAGTCAACGGGAGGTCGTCACGCGAAGAAGCACTTGAAGCGTCAACCGGTCCAGAACTTAAAGACTGGCGATTCCCCTACATCGACTATGTCTTGTACGGCATCCTGCCTGAGGACGCCAAAGAGGCGACTGCCATTCGAAGGAAAGCCCCTAAGTTTTACTATAATGCGATTACACGAACATTGTATCGTCGATCGCATGACGGGATCTTACTCCGGTGCCTCTCACCAAAGGAGGCCCAGGAGGTATTGAAAGAGGCCCACGACGGTACATGCGGAGCCCATCAACCTGGCCTAAAATTGGCACATCGACTCCAAAGGTTGGGTTACTATTGGCCCAAGATGGTTGCCGACGCCGTCGCCTATGCCAAAAGATGTCACGCTTGCCAAATACATGGAGATTTTATCCATCAAGCACCAGGGTACCTCCACTCTACGACCTCTACATGGCCATTTGAGATGTGGGGGATGGATGTGGTTGGTCCTATCAGCCCACCATCATCAAAGGGACATCGGTTCATTCTAGCAATAACGATTACTTCTCTAAATGGGCCGAAGCCATCCCTTTGAAGGAGGTAAAATCGTCTAACGTGATCAAGTTCGTGAAACATCATGTTATTTACCGTTTCGGTGTACCTCGGCGAATTGTCCATGACAATGGACCCCAGTTCATCAGCCAGGCATTCCAGAGATTCTGCGCTAAGTTCAGAATCCAGAGTGTGTCCTCAACGGCATACTATCCTGCCGCTAATGGCCTCGCAGAAGATTTCAACAAGACCATTGGCAAGCTTCTCAAAAAGTTCGTCTCGAAGAGTCAACGCGACTGGGACGACAAGCTAGGCGAATGCTTATGGGCCTATCGCACAACAGTGCGAACCCCGACTAAAGCCACGCCGTTTTCCTTGGTATACGGATGTGAGGCCGTGCTTCCCCTGGAAATCCAAATTCCATCTCTACGCGTCGCCTTGACAGCGGAGATGACGACAGAGGAGAAGCATCGACAGCGACTCCAGGAACTGGAGGCCTTAGACGACAAGCGTCTACAAGCCCAACAGCAAATCGAGCTCTACCAAGCTCGAATCACCAGAGCCTTCAACAAGAAAGTTAAAGTACGACTTTCAAGAAAGGCGATCTTGTCTTAGCCGTCAGAAGACCCATGGTGATGACGCACAAGACAAAAGGAAAATTCCAACCCAAATGGGAAGGACCATTTGTAGTAGAGTCAGTCTACTCAAATGGGTCATATCGCCTCATAACTCGAATGGCGATATACTCATGATGCCAATCAATGGCAGGATTCCTGAAGAAATACTATCCTTAGATGGTATTCTTCCGCTGATCAAGTTAAAAATACACCTCTGATCAAAATAAGAAGGGCTTCTTCATTGATATCCAACGCCCCCGACGGCTAAGGATAGAGGAAAATGTTGGCTTTTAAACCCAACATAAGTCTTCAACAACTCATCATGCTGAGGGGAATAGCATGGCTAGCCCGACTCAAACGGTAGTTGGTAAAGGCACCTCAAACCCGTTGACAGCTGAGGATTTGCTAAAAATCCTAAGGGACACGTTCCCATTTGATCCGACGCCCCCGACGGCTAAGGATAGAGGAAAATGTTGGCTTTTAAGCCCAACATAAGTCTTCGACAACTCATCATGCTGAGGGGAATAGCATGGCTAGCCCAACTCAAACGGTAGTGGTAAAGGCACCTCAATCCGTTGATAGCTGGGGGTTTGCTAAAAATCCTAAGTGGACTTGATTCCACTCTTTCTCCAAAATCCCTTACCAATTCTCATCCACAGAATGGTAGGACCACAAAAAAATGAGCTAACAATCGTTGCCAAGTTAACACCATGCCTCTGGTAATGATAACCCCTTGTAGATACAAATCTTGCTTGTCAACTCTACACTTGCCAAGTTAACACTACACCTCTGGCACTTCGAATCTCACTTGTCAATTCTCATCCATAGAATGACAGGTCCTCAAACTGTTGTCGGCTCAAGCCAATTCTTGTCAAGTTAATATCACACCTCTGATAAAACTACTGTTTAAGTTAACATTATACCTCTAAGCAGTACGTCAAGTTTCTGCCAGGTTTTATATTACACCTATGACAGTCACTTTTCTTCAGTCTTCCACATCGAAGCTGAAATGAATGATGCCAAGTTAACACTACACCTCTAGCATCTGAGTTATCGCTAAGTTCAACAATACACCTATGGCCATGACCTTTCCTCGACTTCCTTGTCCAAGTCGAGATGACCAATGCTAAGTTCAACATTACACCTCTAGCATTACCTCACTGTCAAGTTAAACATTACACCTATGACAGTGACACTTCTGAGTTAAGTTAATATCACACCTCTGACTCATATCCTTGTCAAGTTAACATTACACTTCTGACAAGACCACTTTCAACCCGTTAAGTTAATATCACACCTCTAATGGTAACAAACCTTCCTAGACTCTCCACGAGTCTAATCTCACTTTTATTCTCTTCAATAGAATAACAGGTCCACCTAAAAACACTGTTAGGTTAATATTACACCAATTAACAGTGTTTTCATCAAATCCCCAGCTGAACTCGATTAAGTTAACTCTAAACCTCTGATCAGAGCTTACCCTCCCTGGGGGTACCAATTCTACTTGTCACTTTCTCTTATAAAGTGGCAGGCCCATCAAAGATTATTTCATCTCTGTCAAGTTAATATTACACCTCTGACAGTACTGTGAAAGTTTCTGAAATAGGATCTCTTCCTCCACAAAGTTGACTTATTAAAGTTACCATCATAACTTTAACAAAGTCAAAGATTCTTTGCTTCTACGAGTCTAAGACAAAAAGTTCAAGACAAGGAAAGAGGCAAAAAAAAGAAAAGTGTCGCTTTTATTTATTTCCAAACATATGAAAGTGATACAAAACGCTCTCTTATACAATAAGATAGAGTGTTACAGTAAAACGCTCTCTTATACAATAAGATTGAGTGTTACAATTAAGGAGTACAAAGAAGTCCCTCTCTCTCTCTCTTAGAGGTTGCACTCACTCCTTATAAGTCGCGTCTGATTCCAAGTGCGCGATGTTTTGTGGCTACAATAGAAGCTGGTTACACCACGATGCATGATGTAAACATCAAAAGCGCCCTAGCTGACTAAGCTAAGAGCAATGGTGTTCTTGAGGTCTGGTGGCAACAGAAAGTCCTGCAACCCTTCGTTTATGAACATCTCTTCCCCAGCAGGCCATCCAACGGACATAGACTGTCCTTGATGTGACTTTTAGAGTGGGAGAGGAAGAGGATCTTGTCCGCCACCACAACCGCCGGAGCCCTCATTGCCGTCATGCATAACTGACCATCTCTTGCCAGCAGGCATGAATGGTGAAGCAGATCAGAAGAGACCTTGGCGAGGGTTGGGTCCTCGTCAGAGATGTAATATACTCTCTTATAGGTGACGAGGACCATAATATACTCTCTTATAGGTGAACATCGAACAAGTTCGCCGGCCAAAGCATCCTTCCAGGGGCCCAGCAAACCAGCAAGTCTACCTGCAAGGAATGAAACAAAGGAATCAGAACAATCTGCAACTTAGTATATTTCAACAGAGAAAAACTAAGTCGCAAATGCAGACTGCAGACGCGGGAATGATCCATGCAGTCAGCCAAGCAGACGCGGGAATGATCCACGCAGTCGGCCAAGCAGACGCGGAATGACCCACGCGGTGAGCCAAACTGCTGCGTCAGCAGAGACAAACGCGAATCAAAACGCGGTCTCATTCTGCGCCCAAGTCGAAAGCACAGACGCCTAAAAGGCACAGACGCCGAAAGTTGCCATCTTCTTGTTGAGTGAACAAGAGTTGCAAGGCTCAGGTCTGAAACCTTTTTTGAATTCGTCTAAGGCAGTAGCCATAAAACGCGCCAAGACAGTGGCTTTGAAACGCAAACTTTGTGAACAAAACCGGCGCCAAGTGACAAGGATTTCAGCACTTGCGTCCAGAGAGGAAGTTGGCGGCGCAAATTCCAGAAGGAATGCACCAACTCATACTTCATGGAAAAGTCCAGATAATGATGATGCCAAAGTACAGGCCATGGTAGATTAAAATATCATGGCTAATCGGGACGGCGTACCAACAGAGGCCTCTACCAAGAGTCGGGCTCTCTGCGCAAACGCGGACATGAAAGGCGATCAAAGAGACGCTTCCGTTTGAAGAGACCAAACAGAAGCATGAAAGCTCTGGGTCATCTTCATCCACAGAGGCACCTTCATCCATGGAGGCAAGCCCCTGATAGGGTTCTTGAAGAGAGAAGGCAGAGTCCCTTAGAGTACTCGTTCTCAAACAGAGCACAGTCTGAGCAGCCGCTATTAGAAGAAGAGGGTTAGCCCTATTTATAGGCAGACCCTAACAACTGCTATTAATGGTACATCAATCAGAACCGTCGTGCACGACTGTCAAAGCCCAATGGATGACTAACGCGTGGAGCGTCGCTTTGGGAACCGTCGCAGACACCGGTTTCCAACCACCAGCGCCGGTTTTTGCATTAAAGAGCGTTAAAACGCCCAAGTCCAATGAAAAATTGACGCGTGGACAACCGCCTTGGAAAACAACGGATGACCCGGTTTCCCAAACGTCGGTCCAATCGTCAGTGAAGACTTGACGGTCAAAGATCTCACAAAATCTTTAAGTCAGGCTGCATCAAACGCAGACAGCAAAGTCGCGTCCGGCTGCATTAAACGCAGATGGGAAAGCCGCGTCTAAGAATCCGCGTCACCGTTCTCAAATTAAAAGGCATTCACCCGCGCTTTAAAGGAGCGTCCACGTGACTCAAAATCGCGTCCTTTCAGCAAACAATGCTGCGTCCCTCGCGTCTGCTCTATCTGCGTCTTACTCAGCAAGACAAATTCGAGGTTCACTCTGTGATTGACGCTGCGTCTCATCAAAAGACTTAGTGAAATCTAAGTTCCTATGGAATGATGACTGCGTCTCACCCTGCCGCGTCTCATCAAAAGGACTTAGTGAAATCTAAGTTCCTATGGAATGATGGCGCGTCTCCCTATGGATTGACGCTGTGTCTCATCAAAAGAACTGGGTTCTGCCCAAGTTCTTCTGAACTGATACCCGCGTCTCCCTGTAAACAGAGGCCGCGAGTCGATGCTGCGTTTCATTGAAAGAACTTAGTCTTATCTAAGTTCAGTATTCACAGCCAGTGATCAAGAAGTTGGATTCATCCACAGCTAAGCAAAGAAGATGGAACAAAAAATGTCCTTTTTATATCAAAAGTGGATACAAACACTCTGATAAATAGAGTGTTCTTTTCTTAAAAAAAAAAGAAAAGAAGGCTAAATGTCCTGGTTCGCCAAGGAACGGATTTGCTCCCTGAGATGATGCATCTTGATCTGACATGCCTTCTCAGCCTCCATCAGGGCTTGGACCCGCAGCTCCTCTTCAGATAGGAAGGGTTTTGCAGCCAGCTGCGCTCGCAGAGATTCCACCCTGGAAGAATGCAGAGACAGACTCTCTTCAGCTCGCGCCTTAGCCGCCTGTTGCTCCGCAAGCTCCTCTTTGATGGTAACAAGCTTCTTCTCGTTGATCGCAAGCACAGCTTCTGCCTTGGCAATGGTGTGTCCCGAGCCTTGGCAATGGTGTGTCCGAGCACTGATGATGACGTGTTCCGTGCTCTGCGTGACAATCTCGGATTCCCTGAATCGTCAGTTAGTTTCTGGCATTCAGCCTGGGAATATTCGAGGCTGCGGATCTCTGCATCTATTTGTGCCTCTGCCTCCTGTCGCTCTTGTTCTTGAACAGCTAAGAGCCGGGTAGGGTGGCCTGGGCCTCACTAGAAGAGCTGGCATTCTCCAAAGACTTCAGCTCGTGCAGGTCGTCTCCCAGTTGCTCCACCACCCGCAGACACGCCTGGGCAAGTGAGGGCCTCCGGTTAATTCGACGTTCTCGGCCAGATTTCTGAGAAGCGTCCGGGCAAAATTGAAGGAGCTGCTCCTACGTAAGATGAGATCAATACATGATCCCATCGAAGCAAAGAATTGTTGCACCATCTGGCGTGCCAGTTCCCCATATCGTCACCACCTGGGAAGCTTCCCGCCCCCTTTCTGTCACGGGATAAGGCGGATCTTCTCGCGCAAGAGTTGTGCTGACCACCGATACGGCTAGAGCAGAAGTAGCCTCGGGCGTTTCCAGAGGTGCTATCTTTGCAGGAACTTCCTCCTCAGAAACTTAGCCGAGACCTGAGCCGTGTGGCCTTCTGGAGGGATATCAATCATTGGACCCTCCACCTGAGCCCCCTTAGTTCTCTCTGCAAATGACCGCAACATTAGCCACAAAGGTGAAAAGCGAAACATTCAAAATATCAGAACTTCCTTACCACCTGAGAGGTCCAGAGATAGCGAACCCTTGGGTGAATCCTGCAGAATGAGAGCTTCCCCAGCCTCAGTGGGTACCTCCTTTTCCGGCAAAGCGGAGGGCTCCCTAGTTTCCGCAGTCGCCCCTTCCGAAGTTGTCTCGCCAACCGAAGCCTCAACTCCTTCGAGCTGGGTCACCTCTTTTACCATCTCCTCGACATGCAAGGAGGTTGTAGTCTCGGCATCCTCAGCCAACCCTACAGCGTAAAAGAAGAATGTTAAGACACCTTCTTCAAAACCAAAGAGAAAATCGAGTGAAAATACCTGCAATGGGAACAACTGTCGCCAACGGTGATGGCGCCGTCAACGGTCCCCCCGTACATTTCTCCTCCGAGATATGGGAGAACTTGCTCGGATCAGGAAGGGTGGGTTCATCACCGTAGTCGACCTTGTCTTCAAACTCGCTTTCCCCTGAGTACGAGGAAGAAGACAGCTCAACGCGAGGAAGCTCTGCAACCAGAGCCTTGCCTCCAATTACCCCAGTGGTAGGGCTGGGGTCAGCCATCCGAGGACTGAAAATGAAGACAGAAGGAGACCCGGGCTGTTGAGCTGAGGAAGACTCGGGCTGAGCTGAGATCCCAGGGATCTTGACATTGCCTCTCGCTCATTATATCAACCTCTAGCTGCTCATCCTCGTCAGTGGCGGCGGATCGATCAACGAGCTCCCCTTCCTCCGCAGACCCGTGGCCTCTGCTAAGTGACCTGGGAACACGGACTAGAGGAGTTTCTTCTTCAGCTATCTCTTCCTCCCTCAGTGCCTCAACGACAGCAGGGATCTCTTCAGATCGAGAGACTTCGGTTGTCAAGTCTCTTCGAACCTTCTTCGGAGCGGGTTCAGCAGTGGGAGTAGAGCCTTGACGACGCTTGCTCACCGCCTGTCGAGACTTAGTTGCTTGCGGCTCTGCCCTAGTCGCTTGTGGCTCCGCCCTTGGTGGTCGTGGCTCCATGGCTCGTGGCTCCCTTCTCATTCTTCGCCCGACCTCCTTTTGGGCCTTCAAGTACTGTTCTACGAGTTTCGTCGGTTTACTAGAATTCGTCCTTGCCTCGAGACTTGCATCGATGCTCTCGATGCATGAAGACGCCGGGAAAAAGTCTGGTGTTGGATGGCCTGGGAGTACCAAGTGCAGAAGCTGAAGCTCGTACGGCACTTGGGCCCTTCGAGAGGTAGACGGAAAGTTACTCCCGTCCCTCCAGCCACACTATAGTACCAGGCCCGGGCACCCTCGAACAGGTTCCCTTCGAAGGCGAGTCGAGCATTGGGGTTCCCGACATAGAGCTGATCATAGCCGAACTGTCGAGCGAAGCGATTCGGCATGTACGGCTCAATCGTGCATGACGTCCCTTGCCGGAAAAGCATATATCCGGGCCGGATATTGAGCAACCACCAGAAGGCTCCCGCGGATAACCTCGTGAAGTCATCTGGGCCAACAGAATCAACAAGTAGATGCCCGAGAGATGCACCAGGGATCTGGGGGAGGCAGCGATTGAGCTGGTAGTTCGCAGGGTCTGAAAGGCACTTCCGGACGTAATATATATAAGGATCACGCCATTTCGAACCCTCCAACCGCTGTACAAAAGGGACAGAACTCTCCCTCCAACGCACCGCCGTCATCAAGGAGCAATGCATCACGTACCAAGCCATGAGGTACGTGTAAGGCAGCTCGACACGAGGGTTGGGACGCTTCACCGTCGGACTCCCCTCTGAGTCAGCATACGGCTTTCCCTCGGAGTCTGCAGTTTTCGGTGGCTCGCAGAAACTCTTAGTGAGTGCCCGCAGCCCGCTCTGAATACCAGCCGCCACGGCCGGAGAAGGGCTATGGGGTTGCCATGAGCCAGGAGCATCGCCGGGTACACCACGTCAGCAACAATGACTTCATGTGGCAGCGTGGGCACCACACAGCGCTTCAGCCACAGCATCAGAAAGCCCGCCAACAGCGCCCGATCGGAGATAGGGGTCCGGGCTTGATGGTGAAAGCTCTCAAAAACCAAGTCAGGGTCGAAACCGTCCTCATTCGACTCCGTGGTGTAGAAACTGTCAGAAGCCTGGTCGATCCTGTCTCCTCCCTGTCGGAGCTGGGAGCCAATCGAGTTATCCGATGGTCTTTGGTGTTGACGTTGTTGAACAAATAACTGGCCCAAGACAGTTGCTTGACTCCCTGCGACCGCCATTTGGTTATCTGGCCGCAAATGTGGAAGTGACATAGCACTTCCCAGTAGGTCTCATATATGAGGGGAAACTCCTCCTTCAAATGGTGAAGCTCCACCGTGGTCGGGACATATTCCTCATAGGGAATGTCCTCTGTCGACAGCCCGAGACCTCATGCAGCTCGTGCAGAGCAAGGCCCATCTCCCCGACCGGAGTGAAGAACGTCCCCGTCAAAGAATTATAACGCTCTAGAATCCCGAAGAAGTTCTGAGAGCTTTGGGGGATCCCCCACTGCACGGCTCTGACCGCTGGGTACAGTCCCACACGCTTTAGCAGATCCCCGAGCTCGGTGAGGACAAAGCCGACCATCCTGCCCCACCAATAGTTCTCCGTGGAATGGACCCACCCCGGCGCACGGAACCCAACGGGATAATCACCCTCCGCTTCCATGAATGCGTTGAGGAAGGTAGTGCCAAGTTGTGGTATCTCCCCAGCCGGAACCTCAGACTTGCGCGACCCAGGGAAAAGGCCGATAACTGACCTGTCATGGCTATCATGACGGTGCACTTTGTGGGAGCCCAAATCACCGAGAGTAATCTCAGGGACATATCGAGAGAGGTCCCATTCCATCTTCCGAGGGACGGACATGTGCTGGAAGTAGGACAGCGGGAACATCCTCTCCATGTTGGAAGAAAGAATCTTCCACCCTTATTTGACGGAGCCATTTGTAAGTCCCGTCATATACGCTATGGCCGCCATCGTGGATACGATCTCCGAAGAAGAAGGCAGGCTTCTCCAGTTTGATACCAGCATCCGTTGCAAATGCTGCATCAGTCATAAGCACCCGAAGAGTCCTCATGTCAACATTCGAGAGCCTCTCCCCACGAGCCTGCGACTTATCAGCTGTCACAGGAACAGTCCTTTGTAACACAAAGGTCAAGTCCCGGTCAGCACCCCCTACATGTCCAAAGTGGCGCTTCTTGGCGAGTGAAGTAGCAGGGTGTGGCGCTGTAAAAAGAAAAGGACACTTAGTTAAATACTCTATCAAAAGCAGAAAAAAAAAATGCTAAGTGTTCATAATCCGAACGCAGAAGAGACACTGGACGCAGAAGAAATTATCAAATCCGCGCCCAGACCTGCGCATCCACGCAGAAGAGACACTGGACGCAGGAATTATCAAATCCGCGTCCAGACCTGCGCATCCACGCAGAAGAGACACTGGACGCAGGAATTATCAAATCCGCGTCCAGACCTGCGCATCTACGCAGAACAGGCACTGGACGCAGGAATTATCAAATCCGCGTTCAGACCTGCAGGATCGGCGTCTCCACAACATTCTCCTTGATGTCACTTCTGGGGTGCGAAAAGAAGGGAGTTATCCACCTTAACCCTTCCATCACCATAATCGCCAGAAGTTAAGGAGGGTAACTCCCTTCCTTTCACATCCCCAGATGTCAAAATGCTTGGACTCAGGTACCAGATTCATCAAAATCAACAGCTGATGAAACAGAACGCAAGGATCAAATCCGCGTTCTGTAAACTAAGTCCGCGTCTGAACCCTTCACAATTAGAAAAATTCTAAGTGAAGAATCTGAAGCGCAGGACCCAACGGCGCGAGGGTCCAAACCCGTGTCATGGTTATCAACTCAAAGACTGCGTCTGGGAATCAAACACGATTTAAATTCGTGGTTAAGGGTTCTTAAAGGTTCTTTGAACTTCCTTTAATGGCGAAACTTCCGTCTAAAAGGCATTTACCTTGGAGACCTTGGAGAACAACATCCTGCGCAGAGGAGGAGCTGCCCCTCCGGGCCTCGGCGACGGTCGCCTTTGAAGAAGAAGCAATCGGCTTGGTCTTGGGAGCCATGGCCAATTTGATCCGAGGTTCAAACAGATGAACTGAAGAGGAAGTTCTCTTTCTTAATCTTATCAGCGAGTGCGTTCGGAGAAGAAGAGGAATCTTCCCAACTGTGGCCTTTTATAGGCACAAGGATTCGCGAAGATACGCGGCGTATGGCCCGATGAATTCTGCGGCGAATCTCCGTTCGACGCGTGGAACAAAATCACTTTAACGCACAGAGAAGATCATGCGCCACGACTCGGCAGTGAATCGTCGCTCGACACGTGGCACAGATCATTTAATGCGCCAGGAAATCCGCGCGCCAAAAGGCGAAATCCCTTCGGTTCCCCAGGCCAACTGGCAGAGCAATCATGACGTGGCACGGACTCGCACCCGACGGCCATGTCTCTTCGATGGATATGCTCCGTCAGCGTCGCCATAAATGCGCCCAGACAATCGCGTCTATATTCAAAAGATGCGTCTCTCCGAAGTTCGCGTCTTCAGCTGAACATCGCGTCTGCCTTATGAAGATCAGTCGCGTCTCCATTGCCAAAGGACGCACTTTACAGAAATCGCGTCTTTACAGCGGTACCATCTCCGCTTTTGAAAAAGAACCTGCGTTCGGCCTCCTGCTTCTGCAAAATCAGTTCAACAGTACACTGACGCAAGCAGACGACCAACCACTCCTGGCTTAAAGCGCGCCAGTGACAGACTAAAAGCAATCGGGGAGGTTTAGACTGTGCATCTAGACACTCAACATGATCAAATCTGGGGGCTTCAAAGAGTTCAACAGTACACTCACGAAGACCAACTCCAGATAAGATTAAACCCGGAGCATCAACAGTCTAGTCATGAAGGCGAACTCAGCTAGAGTCCAAAGTATTTCGAAATCCGTCCCAGTTAACTGCGGAATATCGAAAACTTTGGAGGGGGTTCTGTAGGCTGTCTAAAAATCACCAAGACAAGCCACCAAAACGCAGAGATCCAAGATCCAGGCGCAAGGCTAAATGTGACAATCAAGACGCGAAAGTCCAATCCCGCGTCTCAGCATCAAGGCGCGTTGGCTCAACGCCCGCGTCTCAGCATCAAGGCGCGTTGGCTCAACGCCCGTCTCAGCAACAAGGTGCCCGCACCTTGGTTGTAACCACCCCGATTATGGCGCCATCCACTGCCCATGTAGCGGGGAAGTTGGCCCTCATCGTGGAGCACTTTTAGGGGGCACGATCACCCCCTAAAAACCCTATAAATAGTCCCGTCACTATTGAAGAGTCGGGGGTTTTTTTTTTTCGAGAAGGAAGAGAGAGGATTTTCTTGGGTCGGATTGAGCGATAAAAAAAAAGGAGAGATCATCAAGAGAGAGAGAGAGCTCGACTCTTCAAGCCAGCTTGCTGCGTACAAGTTGCTCTTCGCCTACCTTCTCTTTTAGAGTTTTGGTGGACGGGGCTGAGTTACTCCCTCTACCTGCCAAGGAGAAGATTCCTCGACGGTACTGACGGTCATCTGGTCAACGGAGAACAAGATTCACTCTCCACCGCCACACGAAGAACCCAACACTAAACAAAGGGGAATTCAAGATTCAATATTCTCCCTCCCTTGTAACCGAAAGATTAGCCTGTTGTAATTTTCATCTGATTCAAAGAAAAGTTGCTCCAGTCCGCTTTTACAGTCCTCCGCGTCCAACAGAGGAGTTGGAGGGTGCGGTGGAAATCAGGCAGCGGTCGACATTGAAAAGGAGATGGTGGTGGACTGGTTCGCTAGGTTTGCACAGGGAGGAGAGGAAGGTGCAGGCATAGCGACTCTGAAGGAAGAGGGAGATAGGCTATTAGGGTTTGGGTTAGGGGAGAAGATGAATTATATAGGGAGTGGGTTGTGAGCTGGAGTGGGCTTTGGTTTATAGGTAAATAAAAATGAAATTAAGGTAGTAGGCTCAATGGTTGGGCTCAATGAAAAAAATAAAGGAAAAAATAAGAAAATGAGAGAGAGGAACATGGGCTAGGCTTGGTTTAGGAAATGGAAAATAATAATAATAAAAAATAAATATAATAATAAATACTAATAATGATTAATAATGATAATAGTAAATAATAATAATAACTACTGCTAATAATAACAATTAATAATAATAATGTTGGTAATAATAATAGTAATAATAATCACAATGAAATAATAACAACAACAACAATAACTACAACTAATAACAATTAATAATAATGGTAATAGTAATTAATAATGTTAATAAGTAATAACAGTAATAATATATAAAGACAAACCAACATTTAATATCTCAAAACAATTGTATTTTAATAATAATAATAATAGCTCATAAATTAAGTTAATAACAATAATAAAAAATAAGTAAAGTCAGATAACATATTTAAAAATATTAATACAGTATTATTAACTAGAAATGTTATAGTTGCATAGCGGTAGTGTAATGGATTAGCAGTTGACCGTCCGGGGTCCTTTTCTTCTAGGCCCCCTACTCGGCTCTTGAGTTTCCTTTTATAATTCGTAAACATATTTGTACTGTTCATACTACTATGTCTCCTTATGATTCTCATTTTGCGCCAATCTGTGATACAATATGCTTGTGATATTATATCACATCCTGTGATAACTTTGTAATTGTATTTATGTTGGAATTTGTAGTGCATCGCGTACTTTTGTACTCTGATTCCTACCTGTATTGATACTTAGGGGCTGTTTGATTCAAGAAAGTGGGTGGAATTAAGAAAATAGGGAAGTGTCATTTCTCACTTCCCTATCTATCCAAACACTGAAAAAATGAGAAAATCCTTTTCCTTTTCTCTTTTACACAATCATTTCTTACTTCCAGGTGCTACCGTAATTTTGTGGTCATGTAAATCTCATTTGTAATAAGTTACAGTATGAAACAGTTAATTTTGTGATCATGCAAATCTCACTTGCATTCTAATCAGTCTGATTTTTATTTTTTAATTAATTTTTATTTTAATATTATTTTACAGTAAACTCTGTGGTCAACTTTTCCACTTCAACTTCCACATTACCATCCAAACACCGAAAAAGACATAACACTTTTCAAATCACACTTTCAACATCCAAACACTGAAAAACTTACTAACAATTCTCAAGTTTCAAAGGGGACTATTACTACTTCCTCACTTCCTCAATCCCACCCTAACCAAACAACCCCTTAGTGTATATGTGAGGGTATTTCTGCCTTGCATATATATGTCACAGTGACGTCTCCTACAGCGGGATCGAGGCGTTACACTCATGATATTGTTTATTTAAATGTAAGATTTACCTGATCTCTAGTTATTTTACCGAAAACACCACAACTACTGCAATTTCACAATCACCCTATAAATATACACATGCGTCCTTAGTATATCAAATTCATAATTTAGATTAATTAAAGTTTTAATTAAAATTCCCACCTTAAATTTGAGATCTCCTTTTCCTACAGCCACCCTCACCGCTCACTGGACCTCCGCCTTTTGCCCCTGTCCTGCACCACTGTGTTGCCCTTGGCTTCTGACCCACGCCGCCACGCCGCCATGGGTTCGGGTTGGCTCCTTCTCATGTTGGACCGTGTGATGGTCCAACACGAGATGAACCATTCGATCGCGGGCTGCTTCAAGATCCGGGAGGAAGATGGGTAGCAACACAACTACTCCATTTCTCTCTCCGTTACATGAACAAAAAAAAGAAAAAAACCCACTCATCTTCTTTCTCTTACACCGTAACTCAGGGAAAAATCAAAATCGAAGCCATCTCTCTTGCGTCGTCCTCTTGCTCCACATCCTCCTCCTACTCGTTTGAGTCCTCCTGCTCGTTCGAGTCAGAATCGATCCTCTCGATATCATCCTCCTGCTCGTTCGAGTCAGAATTGATCCTTCGCATCATTCTCAGTGGCAGACCTACAGTGTGGGGGAGTGGGGGGCGGGCGCCCCCGCTGAACTTTTGAGTTTCTGAAAATCGTGTTGTCAATTACAAATCTGAGAAGCATCTTTCAAGCTCCGGGGCATCTTCTCTTCAAACTCTTATGGCACAACAAAGGCACAAGCTTTCTTTTAATCTTTGTAGGTGGCCCAGATGATGATATTTTTTTTATAGCTTCCATTCAATACTTTCTCCTTGTGATTAAAACGAAAGCTGTGCTTTTCTCTTATGATTTCATCCCCTTTTAATTGTAATAAAAGTTCTTTCTATCTCGTAAACTTGACTCAGATTTTATTAAAAAGATAATCTTTTCTTATATGGATATCCCCGATCTCTTTGCCCTAGGATACAAGTGTTATCTTTGATTTTGGATTTTAGGAGAGTGCCCACCATCTGTTTGTTGTTATGCTTCGTTGTGTTGTTTGAAAATTTCATAACGTTGTTGTGTACATACGATGTAGCTATGTCAACTAAGGAAGAAAATGAAATATCCACACTTCTCACTGCATCCATCGATTTGAATTCAAAGTTAGAGAAGATCTCGCTAGAGGACGCGGCATGGGTGGACTCCTGCTTGGTATTCGATCATCAAATGTCCGATGATAGCTGAGACATGCTGAAAGAGGTCCTTCTGCAGAGCCACACTGCCCAAGTCGAGTCTGACTATGAACAATTATCCAATGCGCAATGATTGAAACGGGAAATTATATTGTAAATAGTTTAGAAAATCTTAGTCTCGTTTAGAAGTAACCATGTAGCAAGGGCTAGACGGATCGATCCGATGGAAGCTTTTCTGAACGATCTTCTCTGTATTTGGCTGGAAAAGAAAAGAGATATTGAATAGATTTGATCAAGCAAAAGAAGTATAGTTTACTAATCATCTACCACAACCCAAAGTATTAGTCGCTAAGAGTGAACATCATATTGAATGAAGAAGTATCCATCCTAGGTTATTAATTGAGAATCAAGTAAGATGAATAATAATATTGGAACCCTAACTAGTGTGCACTAATAAGATTAACATTTATTCATCCTAATTTCAAAGTATAGCATAAGAGAAGTTTTTTACTTAAAATTATGCTATCAAAGTTTTTAAGTATGAACTATGAAGAATTATTTAAAAAGTGCAACCTGAATTAAGTAAACCTAATCATCGATCCATCTTCAAGAAAACTAATTTTAATTCTAGGGTTTCTAACAATAATAGATATCAACCAATTCATCTTTTAACTAAACTAGGGTTGATCGAGAGATTAGCAAACTATAGTTTTAATTATTTATTCAATTTTTTATTTTTTTATTTTCAATTTTTATGTTGAATAAGAAAAATTGTATGAAAACGAAAAGAAGAAAAATAATTAATCTAAGCAGAAAAACTGAATGAATTGCAAAGAAGAATGGATAATCTTTTTATTGGATGTCACTGACTAATTACAAAGCTCCTCTCCTTCTTCAAAATATTCTTCTTCAAATAATAAAAAACGAAAATACAAGAAATTCAGAAAGAGGAAAAATCTAAAGAAAATCCTAGGCTTCAGTCGCTGGATCCCCTCTATGTTGCTCTGCAGGGGTATTTATAGGAGATATAGGATGTAGAGTTATAGTACAACTCTCCCACGAAAACGCGTAACCAGACTTATCCAAATGGCCGCGGAAACGCGGCGCTTTCTTGTGTGACCTCCTCTGGTCCGTTCATCTGGGCTCCTCTTTTTGAATTCTGTATTCAAACCTTCTATCTTGAGAACTTGGGATAACTTGGGAAGCAAGTTATCACATATACGAATTTATAAAAGGATTTGTTCTTTATCTTTAAGCTTTTCTCCCCTTTTGTATTGCAAGCAACCAGATTTGAGTAGAAGTCCATCTCATCTTATCCTTTTCCTCCTCTTTTTAGCAATTAGGAGTTCTATTTTATCCTTCCTCTTCTTTCCTAGATTTTAAATTATTAATTTAAAATTCAAGTTTAGATTAGGTTAGATAAAATAGAAGCTTCTAAATTACTACAATTAATTATGCATATGTGCTTATGGGATTCTTGAGCTTTTGGGCTTCAGTGGTGCTTTATTTCTTATTTTTTTAATTACTCAAGGCCTGCACATATTAAACAATAAAACATTAGTAACAGTGCTTAATAAAAGAATAAATAGGGAAATATGATGGTAAATGTGATGATAAATATGCACTTTTTACTACCTATCACACCCCCACACTTATCTTTTTTGCTCGTCCTCGAGTAAAAATTAAAAAAAAAGAAAAAATGAAAAAAAGAAAAACTAACCTATCCTAACTCACTTTCGTAGGCATCACGGTTACACTTAGCACGTGCAACAAGCCGTTAAACCTCTAGGTTACCCCTAAAGGACGAGTATTGTCTCATGAGGGTTTTCAGCAGATTACACCCACAAAATCCATAAAAGGAAAATGTTAGTGATTTAATTAATTAATTTATTTTATTATTTTATTTTGAAAAAGGAAAGAAATATTTGAAATATATTTAAAGAAACTAAGTAATCTATAAGTTTTAGGATTGTCATTTTTATTCATTCTTGAACTTAGTCTTTATACAATAATTTGTTATCAATTTTTGGTAAGGATTAAAATTGAATTTTTATATAGTCTCTTTCTTTACCCTGAGTCATATGCATCCTTGTGAATCTTTACTAGGGATTCTTTAACTTTGACTCTCATGCCTCTTTATTATTATTTTCTTTTTTTAAATATGTATAACTCATCTAATTTTCTTTTGTATAAGTATGAAGGCTTCTTGAGGCCCTCATACTTAACTAATTGACTATTAGATGTGTTAGTACATATATAGATAATATTTCTTAATTTTTTTAGGCTTTCAAATTCACTCATGTAGCGTGCCTAAGGTCGGTGGATCCTAAACCGATCGATTTTAGGGCACCGGGTGAGAAAACACCCAACGGACTTAAGGATTCAAGTGAACTAGGTCACAAAACCAAGGTCTTAATTTATAAAATCACCTTTAGACGTGAATACTTATGCTTCTTGAGGCACATGTATCCAGCTTAATTAGTGAACTCTATTATATTTATTTATTTATTTATTCTTTATAAGGCACAAAAGTCTTTGTCTTAGAATCCTAGATGTGGAAGTATACTAGGAATGCATATTCATTAAGGTAAAAATTAAGACTAATTAATTATTCAATTTTTCCTCCTATATCTAAAAAAATCTAACAATTTATTTTATTTTGACCAAGTTTTTAGAAATCCTAATCATGATTTTCTTAAGATTAACTTGGATTTCTTTCAAAAGATAAGTCAAAATATTGTCTCCCTTTGTCAACTATATGTATATATTTTATTTATTTATTTATAGATATATATATTAATAAAAAATTATTATATATATATTTTATATTAAGTTAAAAACCTAATGTTAGTGAGTTATGTTAACAGCTCCCAACAATTAGTCAATAATCTATGTTAAAATAAATATTTTTTTGTATATGTTTTATATATATATATTTTTATTATAAGGATAGTACCCTCCCCCACACTTATCTCATGCATTGTCCCTAATGTATGAATGTATATATAAATGCATGAAATGAACTAGTGGAGAGGTATAGTTACGGATACATTGAGTCAAAAAGACCCATGGCTGCATTTGCTTCTGGTACTGATTCCAAAAATGGTTTCAGACGTTGACCATTTACCTTGAATACATTTCCATTTTTAGGGTCGTATATCTCTATGGCTCTATGTGGAAATACAGTCTTAACAATGAAAGGCCATGTCCATCTGATTTTAACTTTCCGAGAAAAAGATGAAGTCTAGAGTTATTTTTATCCTTAAACAAAAGTTTTTCTCATGTTGAACTTATCATGAAAAACCTTAACCCTATCTTTCATAATTTTCGCATTTTCAAACGCCACGTTTCTTAACTTCTCAAGTTCAGAAATTTGTAATTTTTGAAGTGCACCATCTTATCTAGATCAAACTTCAGCTGCTTAATTGCCCATAAGGCTCTGTGCTCTAACTCAACAGGAAGGTGGCAAGCCTTTCCAAAGTCTAATCTATAAGGAGACATTCCTAGAATCATTTTAAAGGCGGTCCTATATGCCCATAAGGCATCCACCAATTTGGTGGACCAGTCCTTCCTGTTTTGATTCACAGTTTTCTCCCAGATAAGTTTAACTTGCCTATTTGAGACTTCTACCTGCCCACTGGTTTGAGAATGGTAAGGTATAGATAACTTGTGTGTTATGGCATATTTTTGCATAAGAGCTTCAAAAGTTCTATTACAAAAATGTGTATCATTATCACTAATTATGGCATGAGGGGTTCCAAAGCGTAAAAATATGTTTTCTTTCAAGAATTTGACAACAATTTTGTTGTCATTTGTCTTGCAAGGGATGGCTTCAACCCATTTGGATACGTAACCTACAGGCAACAAGATGTATTGGTGCCCAAAGGAATTAGGGAAGGGACTCATAAAATCAATGCCCCAAACATCAAAGAGTTCTACTTCTAGAATTAGATTTAGGGGTATCATATTACGTTTAGAAATCCTTCCTATCATTTAGCATCTTGTGCAAGTTTTGCAAAAGTCAAATGCGTCTTTAAACAAAGTGGGCCAATAGAAACCACTTTGTAGTACCTTTTCGGCTGTTTTGCGAGAACCAAAGTGTCCACCGCAAGCAAATTTGTGACAAAAGGCTAGAACACTTCTAGGTTCCTCTTCGAAAACACATCTCCTAATTATTTGGTCGCTACAATCTTTGAAGTGGTAAGGGTCCTCCCATATGAAATATCGGACTTGAGACAAGAAACGATATCTATCCTGTTTTGACCAACTAGATGGTGTTTGGTTTGTGACTAAGTAATTAACTATGTCGGCAAACCATGGTTCCGCAGAGATAGCTAAAAGTTGTTCATTGGGAAAATTATCGTTGATGGGCAGTTCATCGGAAGGTGCGTTTGGCACACGAGAGAGATGGTCTGCGACGACATTTTCGACACCCTTTTTATCTCAAATTTCGAGATCGAATTCTTGAAGGAGGAGGATCCAACGAATGAGTTGGGCCTTCACATCCTTTTTGAGCATTAGGGATCGAAGTGCAGAATGGTCGGTGAATATTGTGGTTTTGGTCCCAAGTAGGTATGGATGGAATTTCTCCAAAGCGAACACTACTTCCAAGAATTCTTTCTCGGTTGTAGTATAGTTCACTTGGGCATCATTGAGTGTCCTACTTGAATAATAGATCACGCATTGCTTGTTAACTTTGCATTGTCCTAAGACAGCGCCTATCGCAAAATCGGAGGCATCACACATAATCTCAAAGGGTTTGGACCAGTCCGGAGGTGAGATGATAGGTGCAGAGATAAGTTCCAATTTTAGCTTCTCCATGCACCGCTACATTTGTCATCAAAGATGAAGGGCACGTCTTTGGCTAAAAGGTTTCTAAGGGGTCTAGCAATTTTGCTAAAATCCCTAATGAACGTACGGTAAAACTCGACATGTCCTAAGAAAGAACGAATGTCTTTCACGCATCGTGGAATTGGGAGTTTGGCTATGATTTCCACTCTAGCCTTATCCACTTTGATCCCTTTCCTAGATATCTCACGACCTAGGGCAATCCCATGCTGCACCATAAAGTGGCACTTTTCCCAATTTAGGGTCAAGTTATTTTCGGTGCACCTTTTTAGCACTAGCTCTAAGTGATGTAGACATTGGTCAAACGAGTTTCCATAGACGGAAAAGTCATCCATGAAGATCTCCAAGAAGCGCTCGACCATGTCAGAGAAAAGGCTTAACATGTAACGTTGGAATGTGGCGGAGGCATTGTATAGGCCGAAAGGCATTCGGCGATAGGCAAACGTCCCAAATGGACATGTGAAAGTTGTCTTTTATTGGTCCTCCGGGGCTATTGGAATTTGGTTATACCCCGAGTAACCGTCCAAGAAACCGTAATACTCATGGCCCGCTAATCGTTCCAACATTTAGTCGATAAATGGGAGGGGAAATGGTCTTTTCTAGTAGCAGCGTTCAACTTGCGATAGTCTATGCATACTCGAACCTTAGTAGGTAGTCATGTTTGCACTAACTCTTCTTAGTCGTTTTTCACCATAGTAAAATTGGACTTCTTAGGGACCACGTGCACTGGGCTGAGCATTGGTTATCGAAAATGGATAAATGATCCCATTATCTAACAGTTTCATTATTTCGCCTTGTACAGCCTCTTGCATAAGCGGGTTTAGCCTGCGTTGTGGGTCCCTCTTTGGTTTAACCCCTTCATTTAGATGGATTCTATGCTGGACTTTTTAGGGCTTAGTCTCTTGATATCGGCCATAGTCCAACTGATGGCTTCTCTATGTCTCCTAAGGGTTGCCAATAGGTCTTCCTCTTGCCTATTAGTCAAATGGAGACAACTATGACTGATAACGTCTCTTGTTCACCAAGGTAGGCGTACTTAAGATGTTTATGTTGGCCCAAAGGCCCATCACTCTAGTTTTGGTGATGATTAACTCATGAGTTATAGTACTAATGATCTTGTGTTTAATTAGTCTCAGATTTGTGATCAAGATCTTAGCAAGTGTTTAGCTTCAACAAAGAATTTCAAGTTAAGTTTTGGAGCTAGCACGTGTTGATTCAAGAGCTTATGCATCAAGACCACATCAAGTACTCAAGAGGGGTCTAGCTCTTTGGATCATGTTTGGACCAAGTCAAGAAGGAGAGAAGATTTTCAAGTGAAGACCTTCAAGAGAAGACTTGTATCTAGGTTTGTTTTGTTAAGATTTTACTTTTAGATAAAAAATAAAGGATATTTTAGTTGGTGGATTGCTCAAGTACCATATACACTCATACACAAAATTTATATGTGTTTTCATGAAAGAGTTTTCATTTTGGAAAAATACCGTTTTGGTTTTTGAAGTTTCATATATACCTGTGTTTTAACCAAAACCATTTTAAAGCTTAATGTCAAAAATATAGATATTTCATCATATATATGTAGCGGATCATATCCATACACACTAAGCTTTAAAAGTGTTTAAAATATCTTGTTTTTATATTTGGAGAAGTTTTGGAAAAATCAATTTGAAAAAATACGATTTTTGTTTTAAGCCAAAATTTTCATAACACAAAAATAGTTCAAAATGTTTGTAACATATTTGATTTTTACTCAAACATGTTTGTATATCAAAGTATAATACTGAACTTATTTTTGTAAATTTTTAGAGAATTTATGGGATTTTATTAAAGTCAAAAAGTCAAGTTTTTAAATTCCCAAATTGCCTGGACTGACCCTCTGTCGGTCGACCAGACGGTCGACCGGACAAGAAGTCGGTCGACCGCTCTGGTCAACCGATGTGCACAGACGTGCACAGGTTGGTGCGGTTGACCGTGCAGTGACCGCACGGTCAACCGCCAGAGAGTGTCTGCTCTTTGGAAATGGCCCGGTCGACTAGGCGGTCGACTGCTAGGCCATTGCCCAGTGGGCGGTCGACCGGTCGGTCGACCGACCTTCACAACTGTCAGAAATTTGACCGTTGGCGGTCGACCGGGCAGTCAACCGTCAGCAGTCAGAACTGATGAGTTGGCTTCCAACGGGCAGATTTTTGGAGTTTATAAATTGGGGCTCCCTTGGGCTGTTTTAGACAAGATTTTTGGAGAGTTTCAAAGCTAGTTTTTCCCATCCATTTCAGAGGTTTTCTCCACTTGTTTAAGAGCAAATATTTCCAAATTAAAAGGAAAGGTTTATCATTGTTTTGTAAAAGTGATTCTTTGAGTTTTCCTCCACCAAATCAATCCAAGTTTTTCTCACATACACTTGAGCTTTCCATAGCTAAATCCATCCTATAAGAGAGTTGTTGTGAGATTATTGTTAGGTGATTAAAGTGTTGTGATTAGCAAAGTCTTCATTCTTGTTTTGAGGAGGCGGACTTGCGGGTTCGCATTGTTTCGGGTTCTAGTGAGAACTCAGTGTAGAGGTGCAGCCTCGGCAAGCGTGCGTGCTTGCAGTGTGTTTGTTCTTGCGGCGCAAGTTAGGGGACTAGTGAATCCAAGAGTTCAAGTGTGAACTCCTTGTAGGTGTTGTGACACCGAGTGATCTGATGAGATCGATTCTAGTGGAAATACTTCATAGTGTTGAAGGCGGGGACGTAGAGCAAGTGTGCTCGAACCTCAAAACAAATCTCCCGTGTTTGCGATTGCTCTCTCTATCTCTCACTTGTCTTTATATCTTGCTTATGCTTATTGCTTAGATCTCTTACCTGCTTGATATATTGTGTGCTTAGTTGTTACATGCTTGGGATTGTTTGCTCACACCTGTATTCAACCAAGAGAGCCAAAGCGGCACCTCAACTCTTATCTAGAGGAATCTTGAGGAGTTAGTCCATAGCCCTCACGGGGAATTCGGCTACACTCTTGTGTTATACTTGGTGTTTTGTGCATAAGGATTTTTAGTTTGCATAAATAGTTTTAACTCCATATTAATTCACAATTAGATTAGCTAGTCACCTATTCACCCCCTCTAGGTGATTTCAGTTTAGGCAAGATCTTTAACTCCAAGGAAGGAGGTGGCTTGATGGGTGGAGGTGTTAAACTTAAATTCTCCATCTCTATAGAACTTGAACTTGCTGCCCACTCAATCTCATCAAGATTGAGATCACTAGATTCTAACTCTTCCTCATCCTTTGATTCTAGTGTGATCTCTTCTTTGTACTCACTAGTCATATTTTCAATGAAGTTGACCTCAAAAGGTTGGTCGTTCATGTCGTAAGGGTGTTTACCTAAGTTGAAAACACTGACTTCCTTGGTCATGTCTCCAAAAGTCAATCTTATGGATCCATTTCTATAATTTATGATTGCGTTAGCAGTTGTTAAGAACAGACGTCCTAAGATGACGGGAGTTTGGAACCTAGGATTAGACACATGTTGTGTCTCTAAAATAATGAAATCGACTGGGTAAATGAATTCTCCTACACGTATAAGGACACCCTTGATTTCTCCCTTTGGAACTTTAATTGATCGATCAGCTAATTGGATCGTAACTTGAGTTGGGTTGAGTTCGCCTAAGCCAAGTTGTTGATATACGGAGAAGGGAAGCAAATTAATGCTTGCTCCTAAATCGAGGAGTGCTCTACTAATTTCAGCTCGACCTATTGTGCAAGAAATGGTGGGGCAACCAGGGTCTTTGTACTTGATTGGGATTTGGTTGGACAATAGCTCACTAATGTTAGTGGCTAGAAAAACCTTCTTGGCACATTTGTCTTTCTTTTCTTGGTGCACATGTCCTTAAGGAATTTGGCATAACTAGGGACCTGTTGGATTGCATCAAGAAGTGGTATAGTCTAACTTGATTAAATACCTCGAGCAGTTTCTCCATATGTGCATTATTATTCTCCTAAGCCTATTTGAAAATGGGGCTATAGGTTGGTGCACTTGTTTTGCTGACTTATCAACTTCAGTTTCTTTAGAGTTTTGTGGAGTTGGAGTGGAACAAGATGGAATGGACAATTGAGCTGGGTCCTATGACATGGATACTTGATTATCAACTTGTTTTCCTGATTTCAATATATGAACCAAGTTACACTGGTTTAGGTCTTGAGCCTCATTGGCTTGCCTAGGATTCCTAGAGTTTGGCAATGATTGACTTGGTAGAGTTCCCTTTTGTCTTTCTTGTTGATTCAGTTGCATCTCTATCCTAGTCAAGACTTGAGCTAGTGTGTCTTGGCTCCTAACTAGAGTGTCCACCTTTCTTTCCATATTGGAGAGTCTTGTTTTCATATGTGAATTTTGGAAAGAAGTTGGAGGATTTTGGTTGGGATACTTTTGTTGATAAGGAGATTGTTGAAAATTGTTGGCGAATTTGGGCCTTATGTGATCATTATTGTTTGGGCCCCATGAGAAATTTGGATGATTTCTCCAACCTGGATTATAGGTGGACAATTATGGATTGTTAGCGGGCCTTGTGAAGGCCACACTCATATGCTCGAGCAAAGTTTGATGAACTATAAAGACGGGACATTCCTCGAACACATGGTTCATATCTTGATAATAAGTACAGCCCGCCGAAGGTGTTGGGCTGACTTGGTTCTCTGAGACTGGTTCTTTAGTTTGAAGAGCTTCTAATATTCACATCACAGCAGTTAGTTTAGCTTCAGTAGCTATGTTAGCCTGAATGGAATGGACACCTCCTTTAGAAGAGCTAGGGGTCATTAGTCCTAAATTTTTCCGGAGTTGGTTCGCATTGGATGGTGTTGGTATTATCAGCCAACTCTTCATATAATAACCATCCTTCATTTTCGTTCTTTTTCAAAAATCCTCCTTGGCACATGGATTCAAATAAGGTTTTTGTTTGATATTCTAATCCATCATAAAGAGCTTGGCAAAGTCGCCATTTCTCTATCCCATGGTGAGGGCATTAGGCAAGGAGGTCCTTAAAACGTTCGAAGTACTTCCAAAAAGGTTCATTGGCTGTTTGTTTAAACTGCAAGATACTTTTCCTAATTAGTGCAGTCTTGTGAACGGGATAAAACTTCTTTAAGAAGGCTTTCACGAAATTATCCCATGAGGATATGGAACCGGCCTCTAGACTGTAGAGTCATTTCTTTGCTAAGTCTTTCAAAGAGAATGGGACAAACCGTAATTTAATGGCATTTACTCCTAGGCTGGGTATTTTCATCATAAGACATACTTCTTCAAATTTCCTTATGAAAAAGTATGCATCCTCGGATTCAAATCCATGAAATTTGGGAAGAGTGTTGATGTATTGTGGTTTGAGCTCAAATTAGTCAACACCTTCATCGGGTAACTGAATGCAAGATGGAAGAGAGGTCCTAATATGATAGAACCTATCTTGCAGTGATGGTGGTTGTGCCATGTGTGAATTGGGTTTTTGTTCGGGTGGAAAACTGGTCCTAGTTAGTCTAGATGTGGCTGGGTCTCTCGACCAAGCTGACATGCACAGTTAACAAACAAGTTCACCCAATCAATCAAGAAAGAGAAAAAATAATCAAAAACCCTATTCCAGGGTAAGCCTTGACCTAGATGACTCCTAACTTTAGACTGTCTTTAGGAGGTATATTACCGATCTTAACCACAAGTTAATCGGCCAGGTAGGTGGCAAGATCGGTGGGAGGTTATCCGTCAAAGACGTTCCTTAATTAAGTAACCACCAATCTTCAGGCTTTCGGCCCTTAATCCCCTTCCTAGGCACCGATTTGGGGAGCGTTAATTTCAAACAATTTCCTCCTTCAGCCAATCTCCTAATGAGTCCGAGTTAACCTAAGACCAACGTCTAGTCAATTTTTATTTTAGGGTTAGAGTTGTGAGTGTGACGGAGGTGATTTGTGGGCCAAGGAAGGGTGATGAAATCCCCACCTTATCTTATTTATGGGATTTACCCTTAAATTGATTTAGTGCACGTGTAAAGCAATAGACAAGTATTCACTTAAAAGCAGTAAATTAGCCAAAGGTGTTTTCTAGTCTGTATGCAATGCGAACGTACCTTATCTTCAGCACACTTCAACAGAAATTAAGAAAATTTAAATAGACACGTGCCTATGATGCAAGAGTCTAATTTTTTTATTAATCAACCAATAGGTTACTGTTAATTAGTTAGCAGTATGCAGGATGATCACAGAGAAAATTTATCAAAGCAGTAAACAAAACATTGCAATTTGCAGCAACCTACAAAATTTGAGTTAGTAGTTCCCTACTATAGCCGCAGAAACGCGGCGTTTGCGCGGCTAAATAGTAGCCTCTGTTGCTCTGCCTTCTAGGGCTGAGGCACAAAGTTGCTATATGTCCTTAGCTGCAATTATAGTTCCTATTCTCTGATCCTGCAAACAGAAAGAAAAAGAAGAATTAGTTTTTGAGAATATCGTGTCGTTCCCTCCCCAGCAACGGCGTCAAAATTTTGATTGAAATGGGAAATTGTATTGTAAATAGTTTAGAAAATCTTAGTCTCGTTTCAAAGTAACCGTGTAGCAAGGGCTAGACAGGTCGATCCACAGGGAAGGATGCGATGGAAGCTTTTCGGAACGATCTTCTCTGTATTTGGCTTGGAAAAGAAAAGAGATATTGATTAGATTTGATCAAGCAAAAGAAGTATAGTTTACTAATCATCTACCATAACCCAAAGTATTAGTCGCTAAGAGTGAACATCATATTGAATGAAGAAGTATCCATCCTAGGTTATTAATTGAGAATCAAGTAAGATGAAGAATAATGTTGGAGTCCTAACTAGTGTGCACTAATAAAGATTAAACATTCGTTCATCCTAATTTCAAAGTATAGCATAAGAGAAGTTTTTTTACTTAAAATTATGCTATCAAAGTTTTTAAGTATGAACTATGAAGAATCATTTAAAAAGTGCAACCTGAATTAAGTAAACCTAATCATCGATTCATCTTCAAGAAAACCAATTTTAATCCTAGGGTTTCTAACAATAATAGATATCAATCAATTCATCTTTTAACTAAACTAGGGTTGATCGAGAGATTAGCAAACTATAGTTTAAATTAGTTATTCATTTTTTTATTTTTTTATTTTCAATTTTTATGTTGAATAAAAAAAATTACATGAAAACGAAAAGAAGAAAAATAATTAATTTAAGCAGAAAAACTGACTTGAATTATAAAGAAGAATGGATAACCTTTTTATTGGATGTCACTGACCAATTACAAAGCTCCTCTCATTCTTCAAAATATTCTTCTTCAAATAACAAAAACGAAAATACAAGAAATTTTAGAAAGAGGAAAAATTTAAAGAAAACCCTAAGCTTTAGTCGCTGGATCACCCTTCTCTGTTACTCTACAGGGTTATTTATAGGAGATATAGGATGTAGAGTCCCAGTACAACTTTTCATAAAAACACGTAACCAGACTTATCCAAATGGCTACGTTTCCGCGGCAATAGCGTGGCCAATGGCCACGCGCTTTCTTGCGTTGCCTGTGGCCACGCGCTTTCTTGCGTGGCCTCCTCTGATCCGTTCATTTGGGCTCCTCCTTCTGGATTCTGTATTCAAACCTTCTATCTTGAGAACTCGGGATAATTTGGGAAGTAAGTTATCATAAATCTGAATTTATAAAAGGATTTGCTCTTTACCTTTAAGCTTTTCTCCCGTTTTGTATTGCAAGCAACCATATTTGAGTAGAAGTCCATCTCATCTTATCCTTTTCCTCCTCTTTTTAGCAATTAGGAGTTCTATTTTATCCTTCCTCTTCTTCCCCTAGATTTTAAATTATTAATTTAAAATCTAAGTTTAGATTAGGTTAGATAAAATAGAAACTTCTAAATTACTACAATTAATTATGTATGTGGGCTTATGGGATTCTTGGGCTTTTGGGCTTCACTAGTGCTTTATTTCTTTATTTTTTTAATTACTCAAGGTCTGCACACATTAAATAATAAAACATTAGTAACAGTGCTTAATAAAAGAATAAATAGAGAAATATGATGGTAAATGTGATGATAAATATGCACTTTTACTACCTTCACACAACTTGGTGAAATTGCACAAGGGAGTGAAGAAGAAGAAGAAGAAGAACTAATGAGTATGCCTAAGTGGAACAGATAGCGTTTACAGAAGGAAATAGCGAAGATGGGGAGGACAATGCGGAGAGTTTGTTGGGTTCTCAATAAGACATCGAGTCACGCGACAATATCTTTAAGGTGTGGGAGCTGGAGGCGCATGAGGAATATGAGGAGAATGAGCAGATCAAACAGTTGAAGAAAGCTCTCATGGTGAGCTAGTTTCAAGGCATGTCGCATTCTGACATGGTACTGGGGGTGGATGAGTTGGTTACAAATATGGGGGATTTGTTGCTGGAGCCACCTCCAAAGTTCGTTTAGAAAGGCAATGGAGTATCAGGTTGATGACTCCATGACAGTTCGCCGGTCCAAGGATTTTCACAAAGGATAGATTTTGTCTAAAGAGAGAGTACAATGTCATAGAGCTGTTGATGGGGGCTTAACTTAGATTCTGTAACCATTCCTTGTTGCAAGAAGAAACCTGGAGATTTATGTCGTTTCTAGTTGCCAAGAAAGCCATCATAGTCTGGAATGAAATCATTTCTTAGTTCTTGCATGCAGAGTTCTGGTTAAACTTTCATCCGTATGCAAAGAATTTCCACTACTATTGATTTGATCCTTTAAATATATTGAATGTACTGTTTAAAAACACAAGCTCTCACAAAATTAAAGAAAACCAAATCATCATGATCCAAAAATGACTGATAAGAGTACAACAATGTCAACAAGAATGAAACAACGTATAGCAGTGTGGCTCTCAAGAGGCTACAGAATCCTCAGGCACGATCTCAATCCCCAAATCTGCATGCCTCGCTCGTTGGGTCCCTGTAGGTGAAGGTTGCCAGGTTCAAGAATCCACAGGCGTAGTTGTCATGAAGAAACCTGATACATCAATATATATCACAAGGAAAGTCATATCTCCTTAAAGAATCATATCTCAAAAAGTGGTATAACTCTGAAGCTAAATTAGCAACAAGTTCTAACACAAAATGAATAACTCAGAAACTGATATAACTCAAATGCATATCATGACAAAAAAAAAAAAAAAAAAAAAAAAAAAAAAGAAACAGAAACAAGTTCATAACTTGACACAGAAATAGGTTTTGACACAAAAACAAGTAACAAGAGATGTGCAAACTAAGATCAAAAGCTCTCTTACAAGGAGAAAGTAATGGACTGAAACTATAAAAATCAAAATATCATCAAGAGGGCCACCTACAAGGATTGAAAGAAAGCTTGTACCTTTATTCTGTGCCATTAGAGTCTGAGGAGAATATGCCCCAAAGCTTGAAAGATGGTTCTCAAACTTGAAATTAACAACACAACTTGCGAAAACCCAAACTTCAGTGGAGGCGCCTGTCCCTATTCGCGCCCACTGTAGGTCCAACACTGAGAATGATGCGAAGGATCGTTTTCGACTGGAACGAGCAGAAAGACGATGCCGAGAGGATCAATTCTGACTCGAACGAGCAGGAGGACTCGGACGAGTAGGAGGATGATGTGGAGCAAGAGAATGACGCAAGAGAGATGGCTTGGGTTTTGATTTTTTTCCTGAGTTGCAGTGGGGAAGAAAGAAGACGAGTGATTTTTTTCCTTTTTTTGTGCATGTAACGGAGAGAAACTTAGTAGTTAGGTGGCTATCCAACTTCCTCCCAAATCTTGAAACAACCCGCGATCGGACGGCTCATCTCGCGCACATGGTCCAACGCGAGAAGGAGCCAATCCGAACCCCGCCGCCATGGCTCCTTGCCCACGCCTGCGTCGCGGCTGGCCCGCGCCTGCGTCGCGCCTGTTGCCGATCCAAAGAAGGAGAGGGAGAGAGATAAGGGGGGAGGAGGAATAGAGAGAGAGAGGGAGATACTTAGAATGTGTGTGTGTGTGAGAGAGAGGGTTTGAGAGAGATTGAGACAGGGATGATGCTGTGAGGGAAAGAGAGGAGAATAAAGGCTTATAATTCTCAATTTTTCTTCTTTTTTTTAAATTCCAAAAAATCTCCTCTTGCCACTACACCCAACTCTAGTATCAAGTCCATCACAACCCTCCACTTCACTCTCACCACTTTCAAGTTAAATCCTAACCTTCCAATCCTAATGAGGTCATCCCACTTTCCTCTCATTTTAAAATAATTATTTGTTTTATTTTTATTATTGATTTTCTCATGAAATACCTTAATACTAGTATATACCCAGTATTCATGTATTCATACCAATATACTAGTATACTTTAGTTTTTGGAAGTATTCATATGCAATTTATTTATCCTATTCACTAAACATGAATGTTCTTATGTATAGATATTATATACATGTATGCACCTTCTTTTATATTTGTATACTAATAAACCATTCTTAATAAACACCACCCTTAGTTATTTTATTTGGGTGGGGCGGGGAGGGATTGAGGAGGTGGGAGGGGAGGGAAAGAGGAGGCAGGCGTGGGGGGAGGCCGGGGAGGGAGGTCGATGGGGGCGAGGAAGAGGGAAGGTCAGGGGCGACAGAGGGGACGAGGGTGAGGATGACGGGGGATGTCCCAAGTCTGACGGGTGCAGGAGGGGAATCAGGGAGGGTGAGGTTGGAAAGAGGAAGAATGAGAGATGGATTTTTGAATATTTTAGAAATATTAATCAAAACCCATCGAAATAAGGTTTTCTCTTATAATTCTTATATAAAATGCATCCGTCCCTTTGTCCTCTCCCATTTCCTTCTTCCGCGCGCGGCAACAGCTGTCCTCATATTTCTTCTTTCTCTTTCTCCTTCTCCTTCATCCTCAACTTCTTTTTTCGATCGGTTTACAGCCAAGCGGTACACTACTAATAGGTTTAACCAAATTTTCTGGGGCCATCAAATCTCTGGGCGTCTTTATTCGCTTCGTGTCCATGTCCGTATAATGTGTGGGCCCCACCCCTGGAGAAAACAGCCAGCCTTTCTCCGGTCTCGAGCACCGTCGCAAATCCCATTACCGAGCAACCGTTAAAAACACCGCCGATCTCCCAATCCGAATTCTCTCCGCAGGGAGAATCAGAGAGCTTAGAAATTAAAACCCTAGTTCATGCTCTTGAGCCCTCGATCTCAGCGATGAGGCCGATTAGGCTTCCAGAGCCGCCCAGCTGCTTCTTGGCCACGCCTGAGATCTTCGAAGCCGCGGAGTTGACACGATCCGAACGGTCGTCTTCATCGGCAACGGGTTCGCCGGAGCTGAGAACCAGAGCATCGGTTTGGTCCGCGCCCTCGGCCTGGCCGACAGTTACTCCATATGTAAGTTTTATACCCAGAATCGATCGATTCTTGAAATTATTTTGCACGAAATGTTTTGTAATTGGTCTTGGGTTGGGTTGAATCTGAACGAATCAGGGTTGGAATTGTTTAAACTGTCGAAATGATTCATTGTCATCAGTTGATTTATGCACTATAAGCCTTTGAATAAGGTCCATTTTAAAGGTGTTGGTTAATGGAACAAAGAACTGTTGGAGACCTATTAATTGATTTTAGTATAAACACATTAAATATTTGTGATCGGATGTGAGCATTTTACACTCCAAACAAAATGGAACATGTGGAAATGGAAGACTTGTGTGGTGTCGAGTCATGCCGGGTCTATGCTTGTTTGGTTTGTATATTTGTCACTAATTTTACTTTTCCAAGTTCCATTCATATATGCTCACTTTGACAGATGTATGCCTATAATGTAAGTTTTCTAATGCTGGATACAATTTATAGCGTGTTATCAGGCCTAGAAGGGCAATCAATGAGTGCTTTCGGTGGCTTCTTGTTTCGCTGCACAAAATAGTGAACAGTGTAATGAAACAAGTTTTGGCGAGTCAAAGTTTGGTGCTGTGAGGGAAGAAATTTGTGTCATTTCCTATGCAAAATGGTGGAAGTGTTGGCTTGTCATCAGTTTTAGAAGCCCATGCCAGACAGATTGCATCAATTACTCGCGAGAACTTTGACACGTAAGATTTATTAATTATCAAGTTTTGTTTCTTTCATATTCCTTTCACTTGTTCATCTTAATTATAAACTTCCACTTGGAAAAGATTGGCAATATAGAAATTTAACATGGCACTCTGATCCCTAATTTCTGTTCACTCACTTGATTGTATTATGCTGGCTTACATTTTTAATATTGAGTTAGAGTTGAGTCATTCTGACATCTTGTTATTTATCTCATATTTGATGGTTGATGCATGTTATCATCAGTTGTCTCTTTAGCTAATGAGAGAATAGGTTGATCTTATTGATATGAAACAAGGTTATCAATCATTAAGTTACTAGCTAGCAATCATGTTGCACGAGTAAAGTTCCAATCAACACATTTTCGCCTTCCTTGCATGTATTGGTTGAAAACAGTGAATAACCGGAAATTTTTTTTGGAGTATTTACATCTTAGCATATTGGTTTCGTTCAACCTAAGCCATTTCTGACAGATTACCATCCAAGATCGTAGTAACTATGTGTTCCCCAGTTAATCTTCTTCAAAGTATCCTTAATAAAGTAAAAGTAAGCATTATTATTGTAGAAACTAGCATATTTTTGTATGTACAATGTAATCTCTAATCCATTGCTTATCAAAACAATAAGAAACTACTTCTTTAATTTACAAAAAGACAACTGCAATTGTGATCGATTAAATATTCAAAACCTACTCCTAGCTTTAAAATTGGATAACTCTCTAAAGTACCTACATATCTTACAAGAAAAGCTAGATACTAGAAAGAAATACATGAAAACAAGTAACAACTTATTGGATTGTTCTCACTTTAGTTCTCAAGTCATTAATTTTACTGATTTGGGTTGGACCACCATGAATTAGACCACACAAACTAAATCAAAATCCAAAAGGGCGTGGTGTGAATTAGGTAATGCTGGTCCAAAAATTTCAAATGAATCAGCTATTTGTTTCAGTTTGGTTTTGATGTTTAAACCTTACTTGATCTTGATAACCATACAAATATAAGACTTCCAACCAACCAACCAACCCCCCTCTCTCAAGTCACATCATCATGTGATCACCTTTGTGCTCTTTTGCGCTTAAAGATAGGTGAGTTTGGGTAGATTTGCGATCCACTCTCTCAGTGATCCTAAGCCCTCCCCTTCTCATTCTCTCTATCCACATCCCTCCTATCTTCTCTCACTTAGCCACTTGACGACAGCTCTTGCCCCCACCCACAAATCCAATGGTGACACGCCATCACCACCTACTTCTGCATCTTTAGATTAAAAAAAGCCATGATCCAAAATTTCTCTCTATCGATGCCCACACCCCCCTCATTCCTCTCTGATGTTCAAAGCCCCCATTGATGGATCATAGAAGAATTGAAGAAACTTGGAACACAAAGCTGCAAATAATCTTCGCGGCTTCATTCTCAGTGTTCTATCTTGTATTGTTGTAGCAGAAAGAAAAAGCAAAAGACCCGCTTCTCGCCTTCCACGCAGATTAATTTTTCAAATTAAGTTGCTTATTTATTTTTGGGCTTGGGGGGGTTAAAGATACTCAGGTTTATCTACAACTTTGCTCATGTACTCTAGTGCTCTATGCTCCAACTGTTTTTCGAAAATTTATGTGGGCAGTGCCTCTTGAAATCACCTAGAGGAGGGGGTGAATAGGTGATGGCTAATAAAAATGCGTAAATTAAAACTGAATGCAAGAATTTAAGACTAGCAATACAAGTATTACAAAATGAGCAATTTTCAATGTGGCAGTATCTCACAAGAGCAATATCAAAAATAATAAAGTAAAGCAAGTAAGAGGAGATGGAGTTGAGAAATTGGCAAACACAAACACAAGCGATGTGTTATCGAGGTTCGGTCCTTGACCTACGTCCCCACCTCCACTATTTCGGAGGATTCTAACTTTCCACTATCACTTGTCTTGAATACAATCTTTCAATGAATCCCGCAGATCCCGGAGCTGTAACTCCACGCTCTTCCCTCTTTCACTAGAGAAACTTCTCACCAAGAAATACAAGAAAAAGTGACCTTTCTCAAGATCACAAACTCTAAATACACAATCCTATAATCTAATTTAGAGATTGGAAGCTCAGAGATTGTGTGAGTGAGAAAACTTTGAAAGAGATTACAGTGGAAGCACAATAAAACATTTGTGAAGAATAGCTCTTAAGATTTTTGGGCTCAAGAAATAATTGTAAACTTGAAATTTTTTTGGTTTATCTCTAATCCCACTATATATTGGGATATTGAAAACAAACGTGATTAACCCAAAATAGCCATTAGAAACAAATCAAGAAAGTTTTGATCAAGAAAATAGTCGTTTAAAACAAATTTGATAATCTCTGCTTCCTACCGGTCGACCGGCAACATCAAAAAATTATAGCCGTTACTGGCGGTTGACTGGCCTGGGCTTTGCTCAGGGCTTGAGCTAGTGGTCGACCGCTTATAGTCAAAAGCTCTGTGCATATTCATTCGACCGGGTGGTCGACCGACTGAGCTTTTGCTCTACGGTCGGTTAACCATGCGGTCAATAGGCCTGTGCCCAAAAATGAAATTTTCTTTTATTAGCAAAACTTGAAACTATTTAGTTAAACATTTAAAATTATATATAACATTATATATATCTTGTGTAAATCAAACTATAAGGTATATATGGATAAAATATAGATAGAAAAATATTATATATAAAATCAACATATACTGATATATATACACATTTTTTTTTAAAAACTTCAAAATATAAAACCCTATTTGAAAACCATAGCAAACTATTTGAAAAATCCTTTTGTGACATATACTGATATATATACACATTTTTTTTAAAAACTTCAAAATATAAAACCCTATTTGAAAACCATAGCAAACTATTTGAAAAATCCTTTTGTGTGTGTATAACTTTGCGCATTCCAACATCTAAACTAGATTTTAACAAACTAAATTCTTACATTTGATCAAGAATAAATCAAGATTACAAGTATTCTTCTTGTGGTGCTTATTCACATCCAAAACCGATTTCTTGCCCTTGAGTTCTATACTTGAATCATTTTGTATGCTTCAATTACTCCACATATGAGTTGGTTGAAGCTAAACTTTAACTCTTGAAAACCTGTGGAACTTATAAACACTAAGCAAAATTATTAGCACCAACTACATTAGTTTTAGAATCATCAGAACAAATAGAGTGATTGTACCCTTGAGTCAACAATCTTCCCTTTTTTGATGATGACAAACCTCATGGAGTTATTTTAAACAATTTGAAAAAACTTCTTGTGAAGCTCTCCCTGAAATGATACGTATGTAAAAAGATATATCAATTAAGCTTTAAGCAAGAACATATAGATTCATTATTCATCAATAAGACAGAGTCACACAAATGCATGTGAATAATATCACAGTAAGAGTATGTGGTGGTGATTTTCCGTCACAAGTGATTGGACCGTCGATCCTTACTAAAAGCGAGAATGGGGATGATTAGAAGATGAGGGTTAATGCGCGTTAACAAAGCATAATCATAGATAAGAGAGACATGATTTTACATGAAAACCCTTAACTGAGAAAAACTATGAGGAGAAGAACGAGCTTCACTATAATTCTCAATTTACAGAAATTACAGGAAGGTATTGGGTGTCTCAGAGTTTGGGATGGTTGAAAGTCTAGAAGTCCTTGAACTTGTCGAAGGAATCTCCTAGGAGTCCCCTTCTTTGTTGGAAGTTGAGGTTTACTTATACACGACTGAGCTGTTGGTGTGGGCGGAATCTACGTAACTGTACGATTTGCACATGTCGTCTTGTTGTAATGGCCGCGATCAGTGATGCGGGCTTATTGGGATTGCATACAGGAAAATCCTTCACTGTCCATATGATGAGGGCATCACTCTCAGTTGCTAGTTATTTTCATGCCTTAGTTTATTTTGAGTTTAGTTGTTTTATTTATTATAAAATTAAGTCCCACATCAGTTGTGATGGGGAAGTTCGCTTTGTAAGAGCCTATTTAAAGAGGCTCAACTCAATGAATAAAGTAGACAATGATGAATGAAAAACTTTTCAGTTAAATTCTCTTGAGTGTGCTCTTGAGTATTGGGTGTGAAGCCCGTGGCACAAGGGGTGCGAAGCCCGCACAATGGGTGTGAAGCCCAAATCTATCTGATTCTATCTCTAAACTCTAATCCTCTTTTTTCAAAATCCTAGTTTTTCTTTTTCTTTGAATTGAAGGTGATTGCGATCTTGTTTTGCATCAGATTGGTATTAGAGCTTCTAGCTCCAATCTCCTTCAATATTTTATTCTCCATTTTCACTCCTCCAAATCCTAGATCTACACTAAACCCCAGATCTAGATCTATTTCAAAAAAAAAAAAAATCTTTTCTTCAAACCCTAGCTTCTTCCACTTTCCAGATCTAGACCTAAAACTAGATCTACTCCCCCAAAAAAAGTTAATTGTTCTGTGAACAATAATCACCCCGATTATTATTCTGTGAACAGTAATCACGGCGATTACTGTTCCGTTCATCTTCTCCCAACCCAAAACTCGACCGTTCGGAGTTCGTTTCGAGTTCTGTTCGAAACGTTGGGTTTGTGACTGAGCTCCAGAGCCACTAAAGAGACTTCGTAGCACTTGAGCAACAGATCTACCTCCACGAGCCCGTGTTTGGTGCCGGTACTGCCCTTACAGCAGAAAATCAGCATTTAAGGCCACATTTTCAGCCCGGTTTGAGTTTAGTTTGAGCCACTAAGATTCTTGGTAACCTCTGTTCTTTATTCATTGAGTTTTATTCATGGAGTTTCACTTTTGTGGCAAATACATATATATACTGATGGTGATGAGAAGGAGGTTGAAAGAGACATGTATGCAGCGCTCGTATTTTCGGAGTTCTAATGATCAGAATGGGTATGAAAAGTGGAAAAACGATCTTGAGGATTTCTTCAGGTATTTCTCGTTGACACTTTGCGCCGGAAGTGCCACTATGCCCAATTGAAGCTGGCTAGAGAAGCTTATTGGTGGTGAGAAGACAGTCATATCGACTGCCGAGATTGCCTTATCTTACAAGAGCTTCTTCGTGCTCGGTATGCTCCACACCTCAAGGGGTTACAATTCATCGATCTGATCACTGAATGTAAGAAGATTCTCACTGACATGGTGAAGATGCTAGAGAGTAAGACGATAGAGGCTGTTGAAGATCCAGAACTAGAGCCAGGGCTAGAAGTTGCTGAGTTGGTGTCACTGCAAGAAGAGATTTCCTTACGGCCTACTGAAGTTGTAGAGTTACCTATTGAGAGTCTTGTAGATTTTCTAGTAGAGCCCACCTTGGAGGTAGTACCATCTTTGACAGTTATGAGGGCCTCACTTTTCTTGAGATCGCCTGATGTGTACGACCCATTGCAGATCTTCCTACAAGAGACTGGCTTACAGGAGATTAGTGCCTTAGTATATGGGCCAGTTTTCAGTGAAGCTGAGTTGACTTGTCACACTGCATGTATCTTACTCGAGCTCCCATCGACGGTCACCTGTTTGTCACGAAAGCCAGTTCCACCTCTGCCACCTTGGCCTCGATGTGATGCACTAGTGCTGCTACCACGACCACCTCCATGGCCCGGTTGAGATGCTTCAAGAGGGGTGTTCTCTCTCGATAGGGTCGAGTTTCTCTCACCCTGGGGGAAACGATGAGGACATCACACTCAGTTACTAGTTATTTTCGTGCTTTTATTTATTTTAAATTTAGTTGTTTTATTTTATTATGAAATTTAGTGCACAATTGTGATGGGGAAGTTGCTTTGTAGGAGCCTATTTAAAAAGGCTCATCTCAATGAATAAAGTAGATAATAATGAATGAAAAACTTTTCAGTTAAATTCTTTTTAGGGTGCTCTTGAGTATTGGGGTGTGAAGCTCGCGGTGTAAGGGGTGTGAAGCCCGCGCAAGGGGTGTGAAGCCCAAATCTATCCGGTTTTATTCTATAAACCCTAATTTCTCTTTTCTTAAAACCCTATGATGGGGACATCTTAGCTTTAGATTTTATTATATTTCAGCTGTATTTGGTTGTATTTATGTTGTACTCTTTGTATTTCAGTTGTGTTTTAATGGTTAGTTATGTAAGATAGTGGGAAGTTATGGGTAGTTATAATGTAATGGGAAGTTATGGAGTTGTGTGGGTAGTTTTGAATTTGTAGCCTATATATAGGCATATGTATTCTTGGTTAAAATTAATGAATGAATTTGAAAATCCATGACTCTCTTGCCTGGATCTCTCCCCTATCTCCTCTCTCTCTTCTATCTAAGAAAACAAATGAATGAGGATTTGAAGTAAAGCTTTCTTGCCTGTAATCTCCTCTCCCTCATCTTCTTTTTCTCTTTCTGTGTTATCAGTCACCAGTAACCTTTCATTTTCTTCTTCTATCTTCTCCCACAAATACTACAACCCAACAACCAACAAAAGAAGCCGAACTCTCCATTCTTCTTCCCTTCCTCTCTTTACTACAAACTATGCCCAATTCCCTCTCCAAAGATCCATTTCCAGCCCCCAACATCAACAACTCGACATCAGTTTTATCCTCTCCTCCTCCACTAGACTGTAATTCGACAACATTTCGGCCTCTGCTTTCCCTCGTTCTCGCAACTAGGGACCTCAGCTTCTCTCTATTCTGCACATAACCCTCGAGTCCCAGAGATTTGCGCCATCTGCTCGTGTGCAAGCTTCTCCTTCCAAACCTTCATTATTTCGATCAGCATCCGTTTCTAGTGTTCGAAAACTATGGTTGCAATCTCAACTCACAACGGGTTGCTTTGAAAATCAAAGCACATGAACATATCGCGACCAACCTGGAGATCAATGATGTACACCATTTGTTCAAGAAGATGCCAATGTCAAGTATCCATTTCTAAAAGCATGCATCGGATCAGAATAGCAACAACAATCAGATCAGTTCCAAGATCCACAGAACAAGAACTGTAGGGTCCCGCTCTTATACCAAATGTAGGATCTATAATCAAATCAACACAACACTTGACAGGAAGGATTAATTGTTAAGCAAATAAGTAAACTTGCAAGTAAAGGAAAACAAATCTCAGAAATTGACAAACGCAAACAAAGAAATTTATCCTGGTTCGGTCCTTGTGACCTACATCCAGTCCCCAAGCCACCCGCTTGAGATTTTCCTTTAACCTTGATCTTGCCACCCAAAATCAATACAACATGTACACCACTTGTCGAATCCCCTTCTTCAAATGTGTACACCTTCTCTTCCACCAAGAGAACACCTTTTACCTTTGTACAACTACTTCTTCAACCAAGAAGCCTCCCGTGTACAATGGTCACCTTGTACAACTTGCCTCTTCAACCAAGAAGCCTCCCGTGTACAAATGAACACTTTGAGAATTTATAACTCTTTTCCTATAGCTTTGGTACAGATGTGTATGTGGACAAGGTACAGTATAGGAAAGATGAACTTCAGAGAACTTCACTAATGGAATTGTCTTTTGGTGAAGAACAGAAGTTAGGAAATTAGTTTTCAGGTTTTTCTGGAATTTGGCTTTGGAAAACTGAATGAAAATCTTGTTTGTCTTTACCTTTGGCCTTAGGAATAACTTCCCTATTTATAGCTGTAGACTAGGGTTAGTTAGGGTAGTTATAGGACCAATTCAGATGATATAGACGTTGGAAAACGTTGCCAAAAGGTTCAGATAACAGAAACTGTCCAACAGTCAGAAACTGCCTATAGTCGACTAGGGTTCTGAGTTAGTCGACTAGACTAGGCAAAACTTCTACTATTAGTCGACTAGGTTTAGCAAGTAGTCGATTAGGAATGTCTGTTGGCAGAACAGGTTTCTGGATAACTACCTCAAGTCGACTGCAACTGCTTTATAGTCGACTGAGTCGAGGGATTAGTCGACTAGGTGTTTTCTATAAGTCGACTAGAAAATGGATTAGTCGACTTGGTTACTGTTTGGTCGACTAATTTGACAAACAGAGAGTTGGTCTGTTTCAGGACACAAAACTTAGTCGACTTGAACTTTGGGTAAGTCGACTAGACAACTGATTAGTCGACTTGATATTGGGATAAGTCGACTAACAGGACTATGTGTTGTAAGTTTGTATCAAGGCTTTTACATGCTATATCTTCTTTACAAACCACAACATCTCAACCCTCTTTGGCACAACTTGATCATGTCGGACTCTTGATTCGTCATGTGTAGAGCTCCAAATGAATTTGATCGTCACAAACGTCTTCATCGAAATAGGTTCCAACATTCTCCCCCTTTTTGATGACGACGCTTTGTGTGTGCATGTCCTCCCCCTGTAAAAAATATGTTATCTTTTCCTCCCCCTGCAGAAATGGGTTATAACAGATATAAAAATATTTTGTTCCCCCCCTGCAACAAATATATTAGTACATATATATATAATAACTTTTATATGGTACCTGCAAAATAAACGTTAGTTGGTACCAAATATAAAAGATCATATCTAACCTTTAGGACTCCAAATCCATTTAGAATTTGGTTTCCACCTATTAGTATATACATAATTGCAAGAATCACATATATCATGCATGTATGAAGCAATATATGTATTTTTATCATAAATATTTAAATTCTTTGGAATCCATATAAACTTACTTTTCTTAGTCTTTCTTTTAACACAAGAACTATATGGATTATAACATGAAGATTTTACAATATATCCAATACCATGATTATCATGTGACAATTTCTGAAAAGATAATACAGCATTCAAATTTTCTTTTCCTTTATTAAACTTAGTCACATTTTGCATAAGATCTTCATATTTCTTCTTGAAAACTAACATATCTTTATCTAATATAAATATTCTATCATTCAAAGATTTAGTTTCCATTTTCAGAAAAATGTTTTCTTTTATAAACTTCTCATTTTCAGATTTCAAAGATGATATGACATTTTCAGTTTCATCTTGTTGAGAATTTATAGAAGAACATTGTAATGCATAAACAGAATTTTCCTGTAAAAGTTTCTCATTTTCTTTTAACAAAAATCTGTTTTTCAGTTTTTCATTTTTCAGATCAAGAAATAATTCATTAAATGCATCAGATAGTTCAGAAAACGATACCTCTTCATCTTCTATGGCCATGTAACATAAGTTAACATGTTCAGTGGATTCTTCTTCATCAGAAGATGAGGAATCACTATATTCTGAAGGTGCTTCGTAGTTCTTCTTCTTTCTGAACTTCTTACTCTTGTACTTATCTTTCTTCTTGAGCAAAGGGCAATCCATCTTCATATGTCCTGGTTTATCACAATTAAAACATTTAAATTTACCTTGCTTAAGAAATTTTCTGAACTTCTTTGAAAGCATTGCCATCTCCTCTTCATCATCATTGTCCGTGTCGGAAGATGCATGGAAGGCGAGTTCTTTCTTCTTTGAACGGTGTTGTCGTTCTTGGTCCTTCTTCCTTTCTTCTAACTGCACTTCGTATGCCATTAGATTACCGATTAGGTTTTCTAATGTCATAGTTGAGAGATCATTCGCCTCTTCAATGGCGGTTTTCTTCTCCCATTCTGGTGTGAGTGCACGAAGGATCTTTCGAACTCTTTCAACTTGGGTGTAGTCCTTTCCAAGGGATGCAAGAGTATTGGTAATGTCGGTGAATCTTGTAACCATTTCGGATATGGTTTCATTCTCCTCCATTTTGAATAACTCAAACCTGTGGACAAGAACAGAAATTTTAGATTCCTTAACTTTATTAGTGCCTTCATGTGTTACCTGAAGAGTATGCCAAATTTGATGTGCAGAAGTTGCTGTTGACACTCGGTTGAACTCTTCTTTGGTAAGGGCACAGAATAGAGCATTCATTGCTTTGGCGTCAAGGTTGGCGTTCTTCTTTTGATCTTCACTCCAAGCGTTGTAGTTGGTTGTAGGCTTGGTGTACGTCGCTTCTACGATGTTCCAAAGGTCGTAGTTGATTGACTGCAAGTAGATCTTCATTCTACACTTCCAATAGTTGTAGTTGGTTCCGTCAAATAGCGGTGGACGTTGTGTAGAATGTCCTTCCTTGTATTGGGATGATGAAAACTCCGTTGCCATCCTTATTGTTGACTTGTACCCGAGCTTGTACGCTGGTTCAGGGTATGCAGGGCTCTGATACCAATTGTAGGGTCCCGCTCTTATACCAAATGTAGGATCTATAATCAAATCAACACAACACTTGACAGGAAGGATTAATTGTTAAGCAAATAAGTAAACTTGCAAGTAAAGGAAAACAAATCTCAGAAATTGACAAACGCAAACAAAGAGATTTATCCTGGTTCGGTCCTTGTGACCTACATCCAATCCCCAAGCCACCCGCTTGAGATTTTCCTTTAACCTTGATCTTGCCACCCAAAATCAATACAACATGTATACCACTTGTCGAATCCCCTTCTTCAAATGTGTACACCTTCTCTTCCACCAAGAGAACACCTTTTACCTTTGTACAACTACTTCTTCAACCAAGAAGCCTCCCGCGTACAATGGTCATCTTGTACAACTTGCCTCTTCAACCAAGAAGCCTCCCGTGTACAAATGAACACTTTGAGAATTTACAACTCTTTTCCTATAGCTTTGGTACAGATGTGTATGTGGACAAGGTACAGTATAGGAAAGATGAACTTCAGAGAACTTCACTAATGGAATTGTCTTTTGGTGAAGAACAGAAGTTAGGAAATCAGTTTTCAGGTTTTTCTGGAATTTGGCTTTGGAAAACTGAATGAAAATCTTGTTTTTCTTTACCTTTGGCCTTAGGAATAACTACCCTATTTATAGCTGTAGACTAGGGTTAGTTAGGGTAGTTATATGACCAATTCAGATGATATAGACGTTGGAAAACGTTGCCAAAAGGTTCAGATAACAGAAACTGTCCAACAGTCAGAAACTGCCTATAGTCGACTAGGGTTCTGAGTTAGTCGACTAGACTAGGCAAAACTTCTACTATTAGTCGACTAGGTTTAGCAAGTAGTCGACTAGGAATGTCTGTTGGCAGAACAGGTTTCTGGATAACTACCTCAAGTCGACTGCAACTGCTTTATAGTCGACCGAGTCAAGGGATTAGTCGACTAGGTGTTTTCTATAAGTCGACTAGAAAATGGATTAGTCGACTTGGTTACTGTTTGGTCGACTAATTTGACAAACAGAGAGTTGGTCTGTTTCAGGACACAAAACTTAGTCGACTTGAACTTTGGGTAAGTCGACTAGACAACTGATTAGTCGACTTGATATTGGGATAAGTCGACTAACAGGACTATGTGTTGTAAGTTTGTATCAAGGCTTTTACATGCTATATCTTCTTTACAAACCACAACATCTCAACCCAAGTTTTGTGTCCTGAAACAGACCAACTCTCTGTTTGTCAAATTAGTCGACCAAACAGTAACCAAGTCGACTAATCCATTTTCTAGTCGACTTATAGAAAACACCTAGTCGACTAATCCCTTGACTCAGTCGACTATAAAGCAGTTGCAGTCGACTTGAGGTAGTTATCCAGAAACCTGTTCTGCCAACAGACATTCCTAGTCGACTACTTGCTAAACCTAGTCGACTAATAGTAGAAGTTTTGCCTAGTCTAGTCGACTAACTCAGAACCCTAGTCGACTATAGGCAGTTTCTGACTGTTGGACAGTTTCTGTTATCTGAACCTTTTGGCAACGTTTTCCAACGTCTATATCATCTGAATTGGTCCTATAACTACCCTAACTAACCCTAGTCTACAGCTATAAATAGGGAAGTTATTCCTAAGGCCAAAGGTAAAGACAAACAAGATTTTCATTCAGTTTTCCAAAGCCAAATTCCAGAAAAACCTGAAAACTGATTTCCTAACTTCTGTTCTTCACCAAAAGACAATTCCATTAGTGAAGTTCTCTGAAGTTCATCTTTCCTATACTGTACCTTGTCCACATACACATCTGTACCAAAGCTATAAGAAAAGAGTTGTAAATTCTCAAAGTGTTCATTTGTACACGGGAGGCTTCTTGGTTGAAGAGGCAAGTTGTACAAGGTGACCATTGTACACGGGAGGCTTCTTGGTTGAAGAAGTAGTTGTACAAAGGTAAAAGGTGTTCTCTTGGTGGAAGAGAAGGTGTACACATTTGAAGAAGGGGATTCGACAAGTGGTGTACATGTTGTATTGATTTTGGGTGGCAAGATCAAGGTTAAAGGAAAATCTCAAGCGGGTGGCTTGGGGACTGGATGTAGGTCACAAGGACCGAACCAGGATAAATCTCTTTGTTTGCGTTTGTCAATTTCTGAGATTTGTTTTCCTTTACTTGCAAGTTTACTTATTTGCTTAACAATTAATCCTTCCTGTCAAGTATTGTGTTGATTTGATTATAGATCCTACATTTGGTATAAGAGCGGGACCCTACAATTGGTATCAGAGCCATGCATACCCTGAACCAGCGTACAAGCTCGGGTACAAGTCAACAATAAGGATGGCAACGGAGTTTTCATCATCCCAATACAAGGAAGGACATTCTACACAACGTCCACCGCTATTTGACGGAACCAACTACAACTATTGGAAGTGTAGAATGAAGATCTACTTGCAGTCAATCAACTACGACCTTTGGAACATCGTAGAAGCGACGTACACCAAGCCTACAACCAACTACAACGCTTGGAGTGAAGATCAAAAGAAGAACGCCAACCTTGACGCCAAAGCAATGAATGCTCTATTCTGTGCCCTTACCAAAGAAGAGTTCAACCGAGTGTCAACAGCAACTTCTGCACATCAAATTTGGCATACTCTTCAGGTAACACATGAAGGCACTAATAAAGTTAAGGAATCTAAAATTTCTGTTCTTGTCCACAGGTTTGAGTTATTCAAAATGGAGGAGAATGAAACCATATCCGAAATGGTTACAAGATTCACCGACATTACCAATACTCTTACATCCCTTGGAAAGGACTACACCCAAGTTGAAAGAGTTCGAAAGATCCTTCGTGCACTCACACCAGAATGGGAGAAGAAGACAACCGCCATTGAAGAGGCGAATGATCTCTCAACTATGACATTAGAAAACCTAATCGGTAATCTAATGGCATACGAAGTGCAGTTAGAAGAAAGGAAGAAGGACCAAGAACGACAATACCATTCAAAGAAGAAAGAACTCGCCTTCCATGCATCTTCCGACACGGACAATGATGATGAAGAGGAGATGGCAATGCTTTCAAAGAAGTTCAGAAAATTTCTTAAGCAAGGTAAATTTAAATGTTTTAATTGTGATAAACCAGGACATATGAAGATGGATTGCCCTTTGCTCAAGAAGAAAGATAAGTACAAGAGTAAGAAGTTCAGAAAGAAGAAGAACTACGAAGCATCTTCAGAATATAGTGATTCCTCATCTTCTGATGAAGAAGAATCCACTGAACATGTTAACTTATGTTACATGGCCATAGAAGATGAAGAGGTATCGTTTTCTGAACTATCTGATGCATTTAATGAATTATTTCTTGATCTGAAAAATGAAAAACTGAAAAACAGATTTTTGTTAAAAGAAAATGAGAAACTTTTACAGGAAAATTCTGTTTATGCATTACAATGTTCTTCTATAAATTCTCAACAAGATGAAACTGAAAATGTCATATCATCTTTGAAATCTGAAAATGAGAAGTTTATAAAAGAAAACATTTTTCTGAAAATGGAAACTAAATCTTTGAATGATAGAATATTTATATTAGATAAAGATATGTTAGTTTTCAAGAAGAAATATGAAGATCTTATGCAAAATGTGACTAAGTTTAATAAAGGAAAAGAAAATTTGAATGCTGTATTATCTTTTCAGAAATTGTCACATGATAATCATGGTATTGGATATATTGCAAAATCTTCATGTTATAATCCATATAGTTCTTGTGTTAAAAGAAAGACTAAGAAAAGTAAGTTTATATGGATTCCAAAGAATTTAAATATTTATGATAAAAATACATATATTGCTTCATACATGCATGATATATGTGATTCTTGCAATTATGTATATACTAATAGGTGGAAACCAAATTCTAAATGGATTTGGAGTCCTAAAGGTTAGATATGATCTTTTATATTTGGTACCAACTAACGTTTATTTTGCAGGTACCATATAAAAGTTATTATATATATATGTACTAATATATTTGTTGCAGGGGGAGAACAAAATATTTTTATATCTGTTATAACCCATTTCTGCAGGGGGAGGAAAAGATAACATATTTTTTACAGGGGGAGGACATGCACACACAAAGCGTCGTCATCAAAAAGGGGGAGAAAAAAAACCTGAAAACTGATTTCCTAACTTCTGTTCTTCACCAAAAGACAATTCCATTAGTGAAGTTCTCTGAAGTTCATCTTTCCTATACTGTACCTTGTCCACATACACATCTGTACCAAAGCTATAGGAAAAGAGTTGTAAATTCTCAAAGTGTTCATTTGTACACGGGAGGCTTCTTGGTTAAAGAGGCAAGTTGTACAAGATGACCATTGTACGCGGGAGGCTTCTTGGTTGAAGAAGTAGTTGTACAAAGGTAAAAGGTGTTCTCTTGGTGGAAGAGAAGGTGTACACATTTGAAGAAGGGGATTCGACAAGTGGTATACATGTTGTATTGATTTTGGGTGGCAAGATCAAGGTTAAAGGAAAATCTCAAGCGGGTGGCTTGGGGATTGGATGTAGGTCACAAGGACCGAACCAGGATAAATCTCTTTGTTTGCGTTTGTCAATTTCTGAGATTTGTTTTCCTTTACTTGCAAGTTTACTTATTTGCTTAACAATTAATCCTTCCTGTCAAGTGTTGTGTTGATTTGATTATAGATCCTACATTTGGTATAAGAGCGGGACCCTACAATTGGTATCAGAGCCCTGCATACCCTGAACCAGCGTACAAGCTCGGGTACAAGTCAACAATAAGGATGGCAACGGAGTTTTCATCATCCCAATACAAGGAAGGACATTCTACACAACGTCCACCGCTATTTGACGGAACCAACTACAACTATTGGAAGTGTAGAATGAAGATCTACTTGCAGTCAATCAACTACGACCTTTGGAACATCGTAGAAGCGACGTACACCAAGCCTACAACCAACTACAACGCTTGGAGTGAAGATCAAAAGAAGAACGCCAACCTTGACGCCAAAGCAATGAATGCTCTATTCTGTGCCCTTACCAAAGAAGAGTTCAACCGAGTGTCAACAGCAACTTCTGCACATCAAATTTGGCATACTCTTCAGGTAACACATGAAGGCACTAATAAAGTTAAGGAATCTAAAATTTCTGTTCTTGTCCACATGTTTGAGTTATTCAAAATGGAGGAGAATGAAATCATATCCGAAATGGTTACAAGATTCACCGACATTACCAATACTCTTGCATCCCTTGGAAAGGACTACACCCAAGTTGAAAGAGTTCGAAAGATCCTTCGTGCACTCACATCAGAATGGGAGAAGAAGACAACCGCCATTGAAGAGGCGAATGATCTCTCAACTATGACATTAGAAAACCTAATCGGTAATCTAATGGCATACGAAGTGCAGTTAGAAGAAAGGAAGAAGGACCAAGAACGACAACACCGTTCAAAGAAGAAAGAACTCGCCTTCCATGACATCAAACAAGAACAACAGTAGCTTCATCAGTGAGCATTCACATTATTAGTTGGATTTTACTATAATTTTATCTTTAAAGTTTTATCACCATTCCTGCTGTCCACTTTATGGTGAGGTGTGTGATTCTACAAATCTTATGATTGCTTATCATCGATATTGAGATTAGAACTTGCCATGCATGATATGACTATTGTAATTAGATTTAATTAAGATTAGAAATGTGTAAAAACTACGCTTGCAATTTTGTTTAAATTCATTACAACATTGTTAGTTTTTAATTATTTTTCTGTCGAAGATCTTTCTATTTGGTGAAACGTAGTGAGTTTGATTATATCACTGGTTTCCTACATGACACGCATACACCATTTCACATCAATTTGGTATCAGAGCTAGGTTGAGGCAAGAACACTTTGCATTAGGTTAAAAAAATTAAAAATTTTCTTTAGGCATTTGTCTGGGAAAATTGGTTTTCTTTTTCTTTCTTTTGCATAAAAAAACATAATAACAATAAAAAAGAGGCTAGTGAATCTCAAACTACTAATATGGACACCGAAATCCTCCAAAAGCTAGATGAAGTTTTGAGTCGCTTAACTAGTTTAAGACAAGCATTCAAATCCACCTCATATCAATACCCATACCATGTTAATGTAACAATACTAACATATAAGATGGACATCTTACAAGTAATGCTAAAGATCAAAACACTAAGAAATTTCTCCACACTTTGTCCTGCAATCCAGTGTTACAATTGCCAAGGTTATGGGCATGTTGCAGCCAACTGTCCAAGTCCAGTCTAAGTCGCCAAAGTTAAGAAACTCCCTGTAACAAATCTAGAGCCCCTTCCGCCTTTACTGTCGACCCTTACCGTCGTCGTCTGCTCTGATCGTCAACCTTTTCCTCCTCTACTGCCGACACCAAGCCCAGTCAGAGTTGTCATTTCTAAACTGCATGTAACAAATACGGAGTCTTATTCTGAAGAGTTCATTTATCAGGTGGAAGAGCTAGAGGACTCTAACTCTAACAAAAAGATCATGGATGGTAATATTGAGGAATCCAGTGCTTCGAGTCCTCTCGAGGTGAGCCTAGTGACTATGATGTTCACTGATGTCTTTCCTGAAGACATTACTCCGTTTCTCCCTGAAGTTACCCCTGTGACTATGGAGTTTGATGTCTTGTCTGAAGCACTGTTTTAAATATTGGCCGATATACCGATATATTAGCCGAGATTCTGTTATTTTATCAAAAATGATATGATAAATGTAAAATTTTTTGGACTGATATTGGCTGATATATCGCCACGTGGCCGATATATCGGCCGATATCTGAGATGAAAATATTCGATATATCGCCACATGATGCATTTGAGGAGCTTCTACAAAAAGTAAGTATCCCCTATGAATTTATGACCCTAAACTTGCTTTAAGTAGTTTCTTTTCGAGTAGAAGTCTAGACCTTTACAATAGCTTACTTTATGGTGCTTAAACTTTACAATCCACTTGATTAAAAGTGTAGACCTTCACCAACCCACTTCTTAAGTGGTTGGATTTCTTCACCTACAAACAATCACAATAAGAATATTGTTCTCTATACAAGGTAAGAATCAATGTAGCTCAAATATCAATATGAAAAATTAATACAATTTGAGGCTCTACTAGCAAGAAGAGTCAAGACAAGTATAACTTGACACTTTAGATATAAATGAATGATAAATCAAGATAAATTGTTTGGATCTAGATACTTTGAGTGCTTTTGAAAAATTGAGAAAATAGTATAGAAAGTGTAAAAATCATATATCAATCAAGAGCTTGAAAGCACAAAAGTACCACTCTTGAATTTTTAAATAGAGAAGAAAAAAATTAGCTCTTCAAAAATTTGATCAAGAATAGATGTAGATAAAAGAATGAACGAGATAAAAACTTTTAAATCTTAAATTCTTGAGTATTTTGAAGAAGATTGAGAGAGAAGAATATCAAGCGTAAACCGATTCTCAATCACAACTAGAAAGCACACGCAAATCACTCTATTTTAAAGAATGAAGAAATAAGCTTAAAAGAATAAAAGTAAAGCTTGGCACTTTTAGATCTAGATGCTTGAGAAATATAAAACGAAAGCTTGGATCTAGAATCTAAGTTGAATTTTTAAAGAGATTGAGATCAAATAATAAAAGCTGAAAAGCAAGTCTCAATCACAACAATAAAGAAAACTTTGAATCACTCTTGAAGAAGATGAAGATTAAACTTGAAAGAGTGAAAAATAGCTTTGAAAAACTTTGAATGAAAAGCTCTAGAAATTTTTCTCAAATATTTGTCAAAAGTTGTTCAAAGAGTGTTGAGAACGGGTATTTAGAGAGAGTAGGAAAGAGCGGGTGAGAAGTTCTCCCTAAATTTTCATGCAAAAAGCTCCTCAATATTAAAAGTTATGTCAATCAGGTCAACCGCTGAATATGGGTGGTCACGCTCAACACTAAAATAGCACGTATGCGCCGCACGTAGCGGATGATCAAGTGTTCTGGCGGTTGAACCACCTTTGAATAATGTTTTTCAACCGTCAGAAGAAATCGTGCCGTTGCAGAAAAAGTACTTGTGTGATTTGAATAAATTTTTTAGGAGTAATCAGAAAAATTTCCTCAAAAGTTTGAAAAATATCAACTGCAAACTAGATTGTGGCCGAGAGTTGGGGTGCCAAAACTGACAAATAGTGGTTGATTCGTTCATCCTGGCGGTCGATCCAGCCTAATGCAAATGTGCATTGGGTGGACGAGTGACCGACCCGGCAGTCCACTCAACTATAAAACAATTTTGAAAAGTGAACAATCTATACTAAAATGACAAGTTACAGACCTTAAATTGATATGAAATAAAATTCATTGAAAAGTAGACCTCAAGATTTTTCTGTTGATATGTAGAATGATAGGGTTGGAAAGATATAAGTATAATATGCATTTATAAAGTAAAAGACGAGGAAAACTCAAAAATTCAGATTGACAAATTGCCGTTGAAAAAATGTGAAAAAATTATATAAATTCGAATAAATATATAATCAAAGCATTTAGCCCCAAAATGATATTTTGAACATATTTTTTTTGAAAGGTTTTTGGCAATTTAATAAAACTTTGAATAGAACACACTTGAATCAAAATTAAACGTGTATGCACAAGTGTGAAAATGCAATCTAGTGTTGATTCAACAACCTCAAACTCGCAAAACATGGTTTAAATGTCTATGAAAAATATGAAATAATTTTGTAAATCCCAATAGGCATAAAATCAAAGTTGATAAACCCAAATCAATAATTTAAATACAATTTAAAAGTTTTTGGGCATATCAATAAAATTTGAGAGAAATCATACTTGATTTTAAATCAAAATGAATATGCACGAGTATGAAAATGAGTTCTAATGCCAAATTAAGTTCTTGCCTTAGTTCTTCTTACCTTCTGTATGTAGTCCTAATGAATATTGACATTGTAAGCTCCGTGATTGAATCTTTATGCGGAGTCCTTTTGAATATGCAACGTGAAAGCTTTCTAACTTCTTGAATCTTCAAGTCTTTAATTATCACCTTGAAGTCCCAATAGATATTTGAAAGTTTAGCTTCACGGCTTCTTGGATCTTCAAGTGATTAGCTTCAAACTGATATGGACATTAAGTTACTTTTGAGAACTCTATTTCCACCACCACTAATTTGAATTTTGCATTGTAAGCTCATTCCATTCAATCTCTTATATAGTTTCATGGTTTGTTTGATGTAAATAACTCGTCAGCACAAAACATAGTCCATAGAACATTAGAAACTTAGATGGTTTGTTAATCATCAAAACTTAAAAGTATTATTGGTTCAAGTACCTTTAAGGCCAACAAAATCCACATATGGGTCACCTGGCGTGGGCTGATGCTTTTGTCATTACTGCTGATTCAGTAAGTATGTCAAGCGAGGCCTGCGGCACAGGTTAATGATTGAAAATATTGTGTCATAGGCATGTGAGATTCAGAACTTACTCAGGTGCTTGTCTGCGAATAATCTGCAGGAAACCTGTATATGTGGTTGGAGCTGAGCGATGTAAACGGAAATTCTCTACTTTCCACAAAACTCATCGTGAACGGGGATTGGTTCGATCATTCACTGGTTTAGAAGATGTAAGCATTCCTCTCTTTTGTTGACTCAATTGTTATATTTTCCTTGCCAAAATCCATTGAAGAGTACTTAGTGAACTTTGATTAGCGTCAAGGGGAAATTGTGGAAGAATGCCTTACTCCTAATATTGTTACAATATCTGCTTTTTACTTGCAAAAGTTGAATTCCACTGGTTTCTTCCAGCTTATTGTATATGAAGTTATGAACTATAGTTTTCCAGTTGCAATTTTAGAATGAACATGTTTTCTTTTTCTTTTCATTTATACTTAACAGATATCAAATAGTTGAAGCTATCCTCCCGAATGCTGCTGATGTAACTAAGAAGGTTCGCGAAGCTCTCTGAGAAAGGGGATGGACACTCTGATGTTATCAACTGTTCCTCTATGTCCTTCACCACATTCGGAGCATAAACATACGTTACTCACAGTTACATTTAATTTTTTGTTCAGTTTATATTGTTGGCTATATTGAGCCTTTTGAGAGCTTTGTAATAAAGTTGGCAGCAGCTCGGCGTGTAAAATACAAAGCCTGATGTACAGAATTAACTTGGCTTACAGATTGTGGAATATAGTTTTGAGTGGTAGAATCAAACCTCCTCCACTGTAATTACGATACAAAATTTTCTGATTTGATCGATACAACAGCCCTCCAAGCATTCATATTATATGTTAAACTTGTTATAGAAACAGTAAAAAATTATGTTCCATATAATTCTGAAAGATACATATCTGCACCAAAGTTTGTGGATTGTGATTATCGTTGGTAAGCTGCTACATGGGTTTGAATGATAAGAATGACATTAGCTGTGGTATGTCAATTGCATGCTCGTCACTTGTTCCTTGTTAGCATGTGAAAATTTCCTTCCAGTGAGATAATTCAGTTCCTATGGAATCAAAGGTTTCTTTTCTTTTTTTTTTTTTAAAGGAAATTATCATTCTATGTTCTATAAAATTGCAGATTTTGATGAGGCTTGTCTCCAGCAAGTCATTTGGCAACTAATCAGTACTTCATCCTGTCAAAACTGATAACAGGCAAAAGGTTTTGTTAATTGTTTACACAGACTTTTTAGTTCCCTTCATGTTTTTTGTACATTGGATTTCCCAACTCATAATATTCAATTATTATCAGAACTTTACTCAGTGTTCTCATAGAATTATTCAGTGATGGAGTTAGTTTGTAACCAATCTCTCTTCCTGCTCCCCAAGCTGTACCACAACACCAAATCTCTTAACAAAACAACAGCAAACAAGCACCCACCCCCAACTAAAACACTCTCTCTCTCAGCTCTCCACACACTATATATTGTTCACAGTTTTAACTCTTTGATCAACAAAGCAAACTAGCACTCAACTTCCCTTACAAACAACCTAGCAACTTACTCCCAAACTCAGGAACATGAACACTGCCGAAGTCGCCCCCTCAACCTCCATCACCATCAGCGATGCGCCCAATGATACCAGAGGAAAAGCTCAAGCTCCGACTGTTCCTAGCGCTCCCGCTGCTCCTGCGGCCACACCGAGAGCTCCCATATTCGCATTCTTCAGGAAAACAAAGGGCGAAAGAGGATGGAAGAGAGGAATAGCTCTTTTCGACTTCATACTGAGGCTATGTGCAATTGGTGCCACTCTTGCAGCTACCATTGCCATGGCAACCACTGATGAGACCCTCCCGTTCTTCACCGAGCACTATCAGTTCCACGCCGATTATTCTGACCTTCCTTCTTTATCGTATGCATCAAACTCTCTGGAAAATCTTCGGTCTATGCATAATCTATTTGGTTTGTAAACTCGCTGCCTCTGATTCATTGCAGTTTTTTTGTGATTGGGAACGCGATTGTGGCTGGATACCTCGTGCTCTCTCTTCCCATGTCCATTGCAGGAATTATCTGCGCACACGCAGTCTGCCCTCGCCTTTTGCTCCTCATCTTCGACCTCGTGAGCTCAGCTCTCATTTCAGTTTGCTTTGCGCTGGCAACATTTACACTAGTAGTTCGTGTCTGAACTGAATCAATTCATGGTTGGTTGCAGGTCATGGTTGCTCTGAACATTGCCGCAGGCTCAGCCGCCGCGTCCATAGTCGACTTGGCTCACACCGGGAACGATAAAACGAACTGGGTCGCGATCTGCCTGAGGTTCGATGGCTTCTGCCAGGAAATTAGCGGCGCAGTGGTGGCCTCCTTCGTTGGGACTGTCATCTTGATGCTGATGGTTGTGATGTCTGCTCTTGCTCTGAGGAAGCATTAAGCCTGCAGTATGCAATCTACAGTGTGTTTTATGCTCCTATTGACGTACTTTGTGCTTGAGATTCGTAATGTGTGACAGCTTGTAATCTTCTTTTCTCGTGTAACGAAATATATATCTGCAATTTGAAAAACTATTTATGAACCAATCTTTGTATCTAACTTGGGTTAAGTGTGGGTACATAAATTAAAAATGAATGAGAATTGGACTAGAATAACTAATGTGAAACCGTGTATGGTGGAAACAACAGATACACTAACTCCAAAAAAGAATGTTTCACCAACAAAGTAGATTGCTGGTAGGAAAGCTTAAAACAATTAACTTTAGTTATTTTATTCAACATGCAAGTGCTACATCCATATCAATGCAAGAGGTTAATTGATGCTATAATTATTGTAAATTATCGAGTTCTATATGCAATAAAAAAGTCAAGCAATCACAAAAGAGAGAAGTAGAATCGTTCGCTCACTTTTAATGTGGACAGAAGATCAGAATAAATAACAAACTGGAGATATATTATGGGTCTATAAATACATAATTAAAAGATTAGATGTATACTTTAGTGAATATTGTGTTTTGATCTCGATTTTTTTTCTTGAAATTGCCGTGATTTTGAGCAATAATTGTTGACCAATTGTTAATTGAACTTGTGCTTGATCTTTGATTGTAATTTGGCGTTGGAGTATTCGTCGACGATGAGAACTTGGTGGCAAATTTTTAAAGTGGAAGAAATTTAACGTGAAGATAAAAAGAGAGGAATAGAGAGATAGATAGATAAGTCACGACATCCCATCAATAATTGAGTCTAATAGGGCACCCCACTGCTAATAAAGAAGAGTATTTAAAAATCCGTATTAAACTCACTTGAGAGTAAAACTTTAATTGATTATTTATTGAAAAAGTGAGTACATTGGGGACTTTATAAACACTATGAAATTGTACTCTCACTTCTATTTAGATTACATAATCTAACTCTTAAAAGAATTCAAAAGTCTAAAAGAAAGAGAAAAGTACATAAAAAAAACTAGTAATCTTATTGCAAATCAGATTTCTAAAAATAAAAAATACAAGATATAGAAACTAAAAATTCTAATACTAGTAGAACTACTTGGTTTATGTTGAGTTGGTGCGTCTTCTCCAATGAAGAAAGATTTGCCAATTGTTGGCTGTCTAAAAATTACTGAAGACAAAACCTCAAATACAGGCCTCATTCCAATGCGAGGATCGTGTTTCTATACAAACGCGAGTGTCGCGCTTCTTCAACAATGCAATGCGAATGTTGCGTTCTATGCTAAAAGCGATGGTCGTGTTTCTCTTCAATACACAGACCTTAGGGTCGCATTTCAACACAAACACAAGTCTGAGCAACTTCATGTTTCAACTTAAACGCGAACTTGTGAGCTCTGTGTTTCAGTGCAAGCCTGTTGATCGGGGGAAAATCACGCACAAAAAGTGTATGTTTTGAAATTGATATATAAAATGTGTGTGCTTTGGCTTCCTCGATACTTCCGTTATAGCATAGAGGCTAAAACGAGTCGAATCCATAAGGACGGGAGGCGATGGAAGCTTTACCGGTTGATTCACGTGTGTGTTAAAAGTTCTTTAATGTTTGAAAGAATCAAAAGAAAAGAAAACAAAGAATGGTAAGAGAAGAGTACGGTGAATACGAAGACGTGGGAAACATAGAAGATAAGATATTTGTGATTTTTGATATATTTCTAAAACAAAGTAAAAAAGAAAAAGAAAACCCATGGCTTCTAACTACTAATGACTCTACTAACATGCTAAACTCTTAGTGATAGTTTCCTCACATGTATCATTGGCCATCACTAATCCTTGGTTCAAGAGCTTTATAAAGCATGGCTCATATGTTAACTTTCACATTCAAATTCAATCAACAAGTGCAAGATACACTTAAATCATCAAAACCCAATAAGAGCAAGCATAAAATAAAGTAATGTTAGCTTATTAGAGATTTAGATGTTAGAGTGTTAGATCCATCATCATGAGCCATCAATGGCTCTTGCAAGAGCAATGCCAAGTAGAGGCTATTAGATTCACGTGGATTATCAAATAAGAAGTTAGACTAGTTAGTGGTTAGTAGTAAGTTTGTTGGCCCAGAGGCCTTCCACTCTAGTTTTGATGATGATTAACTCATGTAGTTATGTTTATTAATATTCTTGTGATGTTTAGTTTCAGATACTTAACCAAGATATTAGTAGGTGATTAGCTTCAACAAAGGAGTTTTGGAGCTTCTCACATGGTGATTCAAGAGCCCGAGCGACAAAGTCATATCTAGCACTCGTTGGAGTCAAGCTCGATGGATCACGGTTTGGATCGAGTCGGCTTGAAGACGGAGTTCGTCAAGTAGACTTCGGTACATAGTTTAATTTATGTTTTAGATCCATTTGTAAAGACTAGATAGTGTGATATGCTCAAGTTCACAACACACACACGTTTCATATTTTGGTTTTCGGTTTTTGGTTTAACCGATCTTGGTTTTCATGAATAGATAGAATCAAAACAAGTTTACATGATTTAGTGTATATTAGATTTGTTCTATATACATGTATACTTCATATCTTAGACAAACTTATTTTGATAAGCCTATTCATGTGGTTGGACTTTTGTGTTTTAACAAAACATATTTTCAGATTTAATATCAAAACATTGATATATATCTATTTCATGTATATTGCAGTATATCCATATACCACATGCTTAAAAGTTGTTTAAATATCATGTTTTTGTATTTGGATGAGTTTTGGAAAATCGGATTTCCATTTGAAAATCCAAGTTTTAGAAAATACGGATTTTGGTTTTCGGCAAAATTTCCATAACACAAAAATGGTTCAAATTGTTTGAAATATGTGTTAAAATTTTTCATACATGTTTGCATATCAATGTATTATACTGAACTTATTTTTGTGGATTTTTAGAAACTTTATGGGATTTAATAGGATAATAAAAACCAACTTTTTCAGTCCTAAAATTTCTCTGCCAGGCTCTGGCAGTCGACCGAACCAGGAGCCGGTCGACCGGAGTGGTCGAGCGGATGTGCACAAGGATGTGCACTTAGCCGTGTCAGTTGGCCGGTCGACCGCACGGTCGACCGACTGAAGGCAACTCACTCTCGGGTTGCCCCGGTCGACCGGGCGGTCGACCGGCCAGAGAGCCATTGCTCTCTGGTTCAGGGCCCGGTCGACCGGGCGGTCGATCAGAAGGCTCAACGGTCAAAAATTTGACCGTTGGCCGGTCGACCGGAAGGCCAATTCTGGCCTTGTCAGCTGCCAACGGGCAGATTCCTTTTGGGGGTTATAAATACCCCATTTGAGAGAGGTTTTCTCTAAGATTTTAAAGAGCAAAATTCTCCTATCTACAAGTATTTTATACAAGTTTTCAAAAGTGTTTTTAGAGCCAAAAAGGATTCATCTTTATTTGTTTTAAAGTGTTAGAAAAATCAAAGAAAAATGGATATTTGGGATATTGTTTTTGATCTTCATTTCAAACTTATTCTAGTTGTTTCTCAAGCATTTTTCTTTGAGTTTTTGATTTCCAAACTCTTTGTTTTTCCACACTTGAGCTATATCATTCTATCCTCTCTATAGGATCTTTGTTTTTGTGGAAAAGAATTGGTTTGTGGTCTTTTGATCACTAAGTTGTAAACCCTCCTTACTTGTGTTATCCCTCTTGGGTAGAGGTTGATTTTGGAGAGGTGGTTGGCTCCCTCTAGTGAGAGGTGGAGATTGGTGTTTGGCTCCCTCTAGTGAGAGGTAGAGTTTGTGTTAGATCCCTCAAGTGTAAGGTGATTGATTTGTATTGGCTAAGTGCCTATCCCTCTTGTGTGATGTGGTGTTTGTTGTGGCTTTGTGCCTTGCCTTTAAGTATAGAGGTTGTTTTGGTTGAGAGAGGAGTTGTGTACTCCATAGTGTATTTACCCCAAATCCTCAGTGGAGGTTCCCTGTGTGGGAGTCCTGTATGGACAAGTAGATTGGAAATCCTTCTGTGTGAAGGTGGGAACGTAGAGCTGTGTGCTCGAACCTCAAAACGTATTCGTGTGTTTACGTTTGATCTATTGTCTCTCTAACTCTCTCTCTTTACTATTGTGCCTTGCATCATACATATTGTCATACATACATTATATGCTTGGCTTGTTTGTGTGTGCCTCACTTGTGCTTAACCACGAGAGCTTCATATAGCGCCTCAACTCTTATTCAGAGGAATCAAGAGGAGTTAGTACAGAGCCCTTCACCGGGAATTCGGCTACACTCGTTGGTTACATTAAGTGTAGTTGCAATTAAGTTTTAATTTTCGCATTTAGTTCATTAGATTAGCCGTACACCTATTCACCCCCCTCTAGGTGTACTTTCAATTGGTATCAGAGCCTACGCTCCTGATATTTGGTTTAACCACCTAGGAGTGTGATCTTGGTTTGCTAATCTACATTTGCATTTGTATTTGCACACATATAGTTTGCACTCATGGATAGCCCTCTCATGTATGATATCTCTAAAATTGACACATGGAAGATTTTGATGAGTTGGCATTTAAAAGCCCTAGGATATAAAGTTTACCTTGCCATTACCAAGGAATCCTACCTTAGTGATAGCAGGCATATAGAGGCCAATGCTCTAGCCCTAAAGGCACTTAGAGCATCTCTTTATAAAGATTATTTACATGTGTTTTCTCACTATGATTCGGCTTTTGCAGTATGGAGCATTTTGATTTCTCCCGAGCTACCAAAGATTATCGATAAGATGAGGAGATCTAGAAGAGATGAGTCCGATGAACGTTGCTTCATGGTCCAAGGGAATGACTCCCTTGAGGTACACTCGGACACTCAACTAGATGCTAGTACTAGTTCCTATTGCAATGAGTGTTTAGAGGCACAAGCCATGAATGATGAACTTGCTAAAAATTATGAAAATTTGATTTCAAATACAAACTTTTGAAAAAGGAAAGACCTAAGCTCTGATACCACTCTGTAATGCCTCGATCCCAAGGATATGGAGATGCAACGACGACGTACATACGCAGAGCAGAAATGTTCTACGTACGTTTGCTAAGCCTTAGTACAGAGAATAAACATAATATACACAATAATATTCCAGCATTAAATAAGTGCAAGAATACATGCAAAAGGGATCAATGATCATAATAAATATGAAAAAATAAATAGATAAGAAAATAGAAACAAATAATAAAGATACCTATGAATAGGAATGAGTGACAGTCTCAAGATCATATCTCAGAAAATATAAGGTGCTATGAAATCTTGGATCTCCAACCTGGGCACACAAATCCAGGATTGTCAGAAAGTGACCTAGTGAGTGATAAAATGAAGGGAGCAGTAATATATACTATATAGTAGTACAGTCACAGTATTATATAATACCTGTTTTATTACCAGTGATACAAGGGGTGTGGGGGTGAGTGTGTGTGGTTATTGTAGCACTGTAACATTATTAATGCCTGGTATGTCAACGGTGTCACCTCTATGATACTATCCAATTATATAACATGAATATCTCTTAGAGCCTGATATATATATATATATATATATATATATATATATATATATATATATATATATATATATATATTACTGTGATATAAGTGTATATATATAGAGTTGTTATAGCACTGTAACATTATTAATGCGTGGCATGTCAACGGTGTCACCTCTATGATACTATCCAATTATATAACATGAATATCTTTTAATATTATCGGGAAGAGCCTGATATATATATTACCTAATTTTTTAACATTGTGTTATTATAATCAATATGAGTTATACCATTTATATGTTATTATCAATTTACATGTTATGATATAGTATTAAGTATTTCTAATTACATCTTCGTGCATAAGTAACAAAGTAATAAGTTTAATTACTTTATATTTCTTGTTTCATCAATAATAACAAAAGCATAATGGTGTCGTGATGAATATGATCATAGAGATATGAAATATGCGGAATAACCATACTACAATGTTATGTTTCTATAGTGATAGTGTCCCTAGGATATACATGGACAGAATACATGCAATGCGGAGTATACATGTGCATGAATAGTGTGTCACCACATGAAGTGCACAAGTATCTAACAGTGTATAAGGTAAACAGATAACTTGATAGTAGATACAATGTCAAGAATAGCAACAAGTATAACTGAATGGTAATATACACGTATCGTGCAAGTCATGTTATTTATACAATAATAACAATCAGTACTGCCTGTTATTTTAATCAATCTCTTCATTTGTCCCATACCACTGACAGTTCATACCGGAGCTCACACTCCAGATGAATCATTCGGACATGGCATATGGGTATCATTGTCTGAACGAGAGAGTGACCAAATAACAAGCGCTCCCGACGTTACTATTATGTATAACATTTTATTATGTTAATTGAAAACCCAATGGTCGAGAAGCTTTAGTCGGGTGAGTGTATCCCGTGCATACCTGGGACAACAGTCTTAAACAAACCCCTGGTTGCTGAGACCAGGGCTACCCACTAGTGCAGGAGAAAGAAACAAGAAGCTCAATGAGCTATTTATAATATAAGCGGTAACCAATACTACCATGTCCCCTGCAGTGGAACTAACAATGGATCCAGATATCACCCGACAAGACCTAGTCAATCGTCAAGTCTCCCCAACCCCATGTTATACAGTGTATCAGGAACAAGAACAATGCATAGTACATGTAATACGATAATAGGACATGAGCTCTGTTGATAACATGAAATAAGATAACGAGAAACGTGAAACAAGAGATGTGAAATTTTAGAGGTAGCCCCCGTAGCTTGGACCCATGTGGCACTTACTTTCACACATCGCATATCAACAGCTCGCATGTCCAATAACGAAAATAATGGGAAACAATCATGTAACGGGAATACAGTAAAATACATGTGGTAATAATCTATGTAATATGAAAGGTGATCCATATGACAAGAATAGAAAAATATTCAATGCATGTATACCAGTGCATGCATGTAACAGTGATGTACGAACATGATATAATTGTGTACAGAGCATCCAGGGAACGATGGTACAACTATAGGAAATGACGGTATCCAGTGACATGGTGTATCCGTGTATTAGTGAAACATGAAGAAGATATAAATGGTATCACGTGTAATAGTATCTGTGTAACGGTGAGATATGATTAAAATAATAATATCAGTGCAATACAAGATATGTGTAATATGTCCATAAGTACATACAATAACAGTCTTCAGTAAAACAAATATCCAACTGCAATATCAGTGTCTGATTGGGGAAAAATAGAGACATAGTTAAGGGTTAGAAGGATGCTATCTGGATAGATGCGTGCCTCTGTCTTCCATAATATAACTGCGGTAGCTAGGGCTAAAGCCGGTCGACCTCAAGGAGAGATGCGATAAAAGTTTTTCAGTACTGTTGTCTTCTTATTAGCTTCTCTGTTGTTAGAACTTAGAAAGAGAAAATATGGAATGTATTGGGAGAAGTGTTAACCTAAAAGAAAAGTTCATAGCTTGTCAATAATCGACCACCATACATGCTATGCTAGATAGATGATTACTTCACTTCAAATCCTAAACATGATATTCTACTACAAAATCAAGTAAGATACATGAGACAGAAACTAGGGTACGGGTTGAAATAGTACTAATCAAGATGTAATATTACAATATCAAGATCGTCGGTCAAGTATAAAGAAAGAAAGATCATTAGAAAGTACAAGCAAATTTTTAACCCTAACACTTATTGAAGTTGAACATTAAAATATCAAGATCTTTATCAGTATAAATTAAGAAGAACAATTAAAAAGTGTTTAACCTAGTTGCTTATTCTCATGAGTCTTTAAGAATAAAGATTGGAATAGGCATGCATATGATCTAATCCGGCTATCTACTAGACATTAGATGTGATGGTGGTGATATCTTAGCAACCATGAGAAAAGATCTGCCAAAACATCATGGTAAACAAAGAAAGTAAAAGAAAGCAAAGAATAAAAAAACAAAATTAAAACCCAACAAAGAAATGAGAAAGGTAGAACCTGTTTATTGATTGTCATGATTCAATTACAATGGTCGTCTTCCTCCTTGTATAAAGACTAAAATTACAAGAAATTCAGAAGAGAAACTAAAGAAAACTCCTAAGTTATGATCTATGATGTAGAGATAAGAGATTATAAGAGACTTCAGCTCTCTAAATAGACCTCAAAGCTAATCATACTAGGATAAAATTAGAAGGTTTCCTAATTCAATATGAAAATTCAATCCTACAACAAGTTGGTGTGTTAATTGCTGAATATGACTCATCAGACGGCTGAATTGGACAGAGTGGTAAACATAAGAATTTTAGCCCTTCAAGTCTTCTTTTTGTATCATCTTGATTCATCAGATTTGAAAATCTATAGAGAAAGTTATGATCTGAATACTAAATGGTGTACAGTCTGAATCTGTGTCTAAATTGATTTTGAACTCCATATAATTTGAATTATCCTCCTTATTTCTTGTAGAATTAACTGTATCCTATTCATCTTCTAGGACTTTATCTTCTAAATTTGGACTTGAATTTAGGAGATAAAGATTAATCCTTTCCTCCTTTAGATTAAATTTAATTTAAAATCCACTTTAGATAGGATAGAAGCTTCTTCTACTCATTATCTCCTTTTTTATTAAATTTCTAACACCATAAGCAAAAAAGGGTTAATAGTATTAATTAATAAAGGAATGATCAAGGATATCTGTGTAAAAGTGATGATAAAAGTGTAATCTTGGAGTACTATCAGTGTCGTGTGCTCATGTCCTAGAGTATCCGTGTAACTGAGATACATGTACCAGAAATATAAGGGTAGTGTCTCCGTGTTGTTAGATATCCTATTTATAATAATGATTCCAATATTGATTATAATATTATTAATATGATAGATATCACAAAATTATTATTATATATAATTATCTATTTTTAATTTTCAATTTATAGCTAATAACGTATTAATCTCGATATTTAGACATTTCATCTATTTATAATAAATCAAGAAATAAAATAAATTATGATTATGTTATTGCGTATATTTAAAGAACAATCATGTATATTCTAACTATAGTGATTTATCGATAATTACATTTTATTAAACAATATTTATAATGAATTACCGATAATCAAGATTTATTAAGTAAAGAAATCCACCAATTTCATTAAACACAATAAAATATAATTTATAAAAGAAAAACACTCATAAAATGGTCATGAAAATGTAGCTTTCTTTCCTGCGAAATCAACGGTTCCAGAATTGTCCAGATCGGATACCGAATTCTCAAGATATAGCCCGGACACTAAAATCATTAAACATTGGTTAAATATATAATATAAAGATCTAATTTGTAAATATTATAATTATAAAGGGTTTTTATGTAAAGTTACCTTTATAATGAATCAGGTTTCGGGTTGCTTGTGGGTCGGGTTCAGATCCACAACTCGAACCCATTTAGCTTAAGTGGTTAAGAGTTATTAGGTAATGTGTTTACTGGGTATATTGGGTTTGGACCCAATAGAGGAGAGAAACTGAGAACGAGATGAAAAGGGGGAGGGGCTGGAGGCAGCTAGTCCAGCCCCACCGGCACCGGCGTCGCCTCACCGGCGACGGTTCTGCCCCGCCAGCGGCGCATCCTAGAGAAACCAGAGAAAGAGGGGGGGAGGGGGGGAGAGAGAGAGAGAGAGAGAGAGAGAGAGAGAGAAGAGAAGAACAGAAAGAAGAAGAAGGAGAAGAAGATGGAGAACTGGAAAAAGAAGAAGAAAAAGAAGGAGGAGGGAAGAAAAGGAGAGGAGGGGTGTGGTGCCTGGTGGCACGTCGGCCACCCGGGCGAGCCAGCTTACCGGCGACAAGGCCGTCGTCGGTCAGCATGACCCGTAAGATCACTCTTCACAACCAAACTCAATAAAAAAGTGCAAGTTATAATTAAACCATCAAAACTGAATTAGAATAACTATGAAATAAAGTAATGTTAGATTGTTAAAGAGTTAGATGTTAGAGTGTTAGAATCCATCATCATGAGCCATCAATGGCTCTTGCAAGAGGAAGGGCCAAGTAGAGCCTATTAGATTCATGAGGATTATCAAGTTAGGAGTTAGCAAGTTAGTGGTTAGTACTTAGATGCCATAAGAGAAAATTAGCTATGATTGTAAAAGGTTAGAGAAGAAACAAGTAGAGATGAAGAAAGAACTTTTCACAGAGTGTCACTCTTCATTACAAGAACCCTAAATTTCATCTTATGAATCACCCTATTGAACTTTTACAAGATCTAAAGAAAGAAAAAATACAAAAGAAAAGGAGAAAAATAACTAAACTACACTAAGGAGAAGAAAACTACACTAAAGCCTTCCTTTTTCTTTGTTCTGCGGCCGTAAGGTGGCCGCACGTGTCGCGCCGAAGTGTGCAGACTTTGGCTGCATACTTTACAACCTGTTGGTTTGTGATTTTCTGCACACAGAAATAGCAGATTGGGCTTCAATGTCTTAGACTTCTTCTAGGTTCTAAAAATCCCCAAATAAATTAAAGTTTTGGGCTTCTTCTTCACTTCATACCATGGACCTAGAAGCATACAAGAAAGCCATTCTTAACAGAATTTTATGCAGATTATATATGCAGATGTGGTATGAAATATGCATATTTGGAGACTAATCACACCCCACACTTATCTTTTGCTCGTCTCGAGCAAAAACAATAAAACTAACTAAGAAAATTATTATATCACTTTCGCAAGTGACGCGATTATATTGAACGTGTGTGACAAGCCGTTAAACCTCTAGGTTTTCCCTATAGGAGGAGTTTTGTCTCCTCCAGCAGATTACACCTACAAAATCAATAAAGAAAGAAATCAAATGTTAGTATTTGATAACACATTTTGAAATAAAGAAAAGTATTGAAATATTCTGTAAAAATTTAAGTGATCCAAGGTCATATGTTAATCAAAAATTATTCTTCCTTAAACTAAGTTTTGATGCAAGATCTTGTTTTAATTTAAAATAAGAATTTTAAAATAGAATTGATTCTTTGATCTATCATAAAACTCTTAAATAATGTGCACTTTGTGAACAGTGAAGATTTTTTGGATATTAACTCTAATTCTCATGCCATGTATGTACGTCTGTGTTGTTGACACTTTAAAAAAAGACAAGATTCTTACTGGCCTGAACAATGTCTAAACTTGTTGATATTTACAAAAGACAAGTGAAAGATAAGCTCATTGGTCAGAACAATGTCTAAACTTGTTGACATTTACAAAAGACAAGCGATAGACAAGCTGACGACCAGTTCTGTACTTGTTGACATTTACAAAAGACAAGTGACAGATAAGCTGACGACTAGTTTTCATTCATCCCCAAGGGACAAAGTAACAACTTGGACTCTACTATCCAGTGAAGCAGACAGTGAGCCCGGATTGTCTCTAAACAGACCTCAGCAGGTCTAAGATGCTAGCACTTAGCATCACATGAGCCCAAAGGGATAGCCTCGCCTGAGAGGTTAAGATCACCTAACCTCGCCTTGAAGCCATTCACAGCTCCGTCAGGAAGCTAACTTATAGCTTCGCCTGAAGTGCTCAGTTAACTCCGCAGAGAGTTAGCTTCGCTTGAAGCTACACGCAACCGCGCAGAAGGATGTTCGGTAGCTTCGCCATAGATGTTATCTAGCTTCACTGAAGAGCTTCCTTCTGACTTCGCCAGATGATTCTTCCAGCTCCGCTGCGAGCTCGACGGGGCAGCTCCGCTGCGGGTCTGTTATGGTCAACCTTTGACCAATTAAAACTCCAGATGAGATCAAATCTAATCAGGATCAAGATTAAATCCAATCAAGATCAAATTTGAGATCAAATTTGGCAGTTTGTTGCCATAATCTCTTGACTCTCCTAAAACGAGTAAGAGGATCAAGGAGATCTTCTAATTATATGGAAAAGATCAAAACAAATCAGGAGACCGATCTACCTGCTACTTCTAGCTTCGCAGAAGCTGATTCTAGCCTCACAGCAAGGCTACTTTCCAGATTTAAACAGATTTGATTCAATCTGTTTCCATATTTCAAGGGACAATTATACCCCTGCTCTCCCTATAAATAGCCCACTAGAGGCACAAGGAGAGAGGGCTCCACAAGAAGAGACCAACACATGCAAGAGTCACCCCTGCACGAGAGGATTTCTTCACGACTGCACAAGGCGCGCATAGAGAGGCTAAACAGAGATCTATTCTCTTGCTTTTAAGAATTCAGAGACTTTAGAGAACTACTTCTCTAATCAGGATGCTGATACTCTAATACCTTCCTTCCTCTCAAGGAATTTTCGGAACCAGGCGAGAAGAAATTCCTAAGTGAAGGCGGTTTTGAGAAGCAACAAGAGGGTTCTACCAACCTTCTGTTCTCCAATTCCCCAAACCAGGCGAGAAGGGAATCTCATCGCTCGCATCGTCAAAGGGACAAATTGATCGCGCGCTGACCAGACTCCTACCGGCACACTTCTCTAGAATCTCCGAGGAGATCTACTTGTAATCTTTTGTGTTACTTGTAATTTAGCTCCTCGACCCTTTTCTTTTTTGTAAGTTTCCCCTTTGCAAATCAATGGAAAACATGTGTGTGTGTGTGTATATAATTCTTTTCTTCCCTTAGTATTTTTAGGCTTTCTAATTTACCTGGGTAGTGAGGCTTTAGCCGGTAACTCCCAAACTAGATGGTTTTAGGGTACCAGATGAGAAAGCAACTCTCGACCTTAAGGATTCAAGTAAACAAGGCCACAAAACTATGGAGGATTATTTTATTTTTGTCCACCATTTTAGACATAAATAATCATGCTTCCTGAGGTATAATTACCCAACCTTAATAAGTGGTTTATATATGTGTGTGTATGTGTGCACTTCTTACACATTTTTTGGGATTGAAACAAAGATTGAAAATACCATAAAATATAATAATATAATATTATATATATTATTGAATTATTATATATGATATTTTCAGTCTTTGTTTCAATCTCAAAATTGTGTAAGTGTGAAGTGCATATTGAAAGCACACCTAGAGGGGGGTGAATAGGTGTATAGCTAATCTAATGACAAATAATGCGGAATTAAAACTTAATTGTAACACACTTAGTGTAACCAAAAAGTGTAGCCGAATTCCCAGTGAAGGGCTCTGGACTATCTCCTCTAAATTCCTCTAAATAAGAGTTGAGGTGCTATATGAAGCTCTCTTAGTTAAACACAAGTATGGGCACACAATCAAACCAAGCACATATATGATATGAATAATATGAACAATGCACAATGTAAGAGAGAGAGAGAGAGAGAGAGAGAGAGAGTTAGAGAAAGTGGATCAAACGCAAACACAAAGATATATTTCAAGGTTCGAGCACCCAACTCTACGTCCCCGCCTTCACACAGAAGGATTTCTACTAACTCGTCCACACAAGACTTCCCACAAGGGAACCTCCACTGAGGATTTGGGTAAATACAATTTGGGAGTACACAACTCCTCTCTCACCAAATACAACCACTACACTTAGAGGTAAGGCACAAAGCCAAACAAGATCAACCTCACAATTGAGGGAGAGGCACTTACCAAACAACAATCAACCTCTCACTAGAGGGATATCAATACAATCATCTCTCACTAGAGGGATATCACAAAGTATGGAAGGTTTACAACTTGGTGATCTTAAAGACCACCAACAAATTCTTTCTCACAAAACAAGATCCTAATAGATAGGATAGATATGATAAGCTCAAGTGTGAGAAAATAAAGTGTTTGGAAATGAAAACAATAAAGAAAAATACTTGAGAAAATTACAAGATAGATGTTGAAATAAAGATCAAAAACCAATTCGCAAATACTTTATTTTTCTTTGATTTTTTCAACACTTTAAAACAAATGAAGATTGATCTTTTAAACCCAAAAACTCTTTTGAAAACTTATTATTAAATACTTGTAAAGGTGGGAAAAATTGCTCTCTAAAAACTTGTATGAAACAGCTCAAGAAATGGGGGTATTTATAGCCCCAAATGAAATCTGCCCGTTGGCAGCAGAAAGGGCAATTTTTCCCTTCCGGTCGACCGGCCCAACGGTCATTTTTATGACCGTTGTGCCTCCGGTCGACTGGGACTGGATACAGAGAGTAGCAGCTCTCTGCCGGTCGACGGGGCCATTTCCAGAGAGCAGAGCTCTCTGGACGGTCAACCGCCCGGTCGACCGGCCCACCAGCCTATGGCTGCGTGCACGTTCTGTGTACGTCGGTCAACCGGACCGGTCGACCGACTTTTGCCTTGGTCGACCGGTCCAGTCGACCGGCAGACAGCCTGGTCCAACACATATAGGGATTAAAAACTAGGATTTTTATCTTCAATTAAATCCCATAAAATCACATAAATTTCACAGAAATTAGTTCTTATAAGATCTTTAAAATACAAATATGTGTGACAAAAATTTAGCACATATTTCAAATAATTTTGAACCATTTTTGTGATATTGAAAATTTGCTTAAATACAAAATCCGTATTTTCCAAAAACCAAACTTTGAAATGGAAATCCGATTTTTCTAAAACACATGTAAATACAAAAACATCATATTGAAACAATTTTGAAGTATGTTGTATATGGATAGAATCCAATAGACATGAAAGATATTATATCTATATTTTTTACATGAAAACTAAAAATAAGTTTTGTTCAAATACAAAACTCTAAACTCATGAAATAGACTATTAAAATAAATTTTTCTAAAAAGATGAAGCATAGATGTATATAGATCAAATCTAATATATATTAAACCATGTAAACTTATTTTGATTCTATCTATTCATGAAAACCATAGATTTGAACTAGAAATCCAAAATCGGTTAAACCGAAAACAAAAACTAATAAACTTAAAACATGTGTGTGTATTGTGAACTTGAGCATATCAACACTATCTAATCTTTACATAAGATTTAAACACAATCTTAAACTAAACAAACCGATGTCTTCTTGTAGAACTCCTGTTGGCCCAAGAGGTTACACTCTCCAATTGTTTTGTGTTTTGATGATGACAAACCAAATAAGAGCTATTTGGTACTAATGAATTTGCTTAAGATAAGTTTCAGGATAAGTACCATGTTTGGAGGGCATTGCTTGCTATTGCAACAACTTCTAGGTTCATAAAGTTATGAAGGCATATTGCACATTAAGGAAGGATCATAGAAGAAGAAGGCTCTAGCAAGGATAGCATGGCTCAAAGACTTGAAGATTGCTCAAGAAGTCTTTAATTCTTTTGTTTTTAGTTTTATAGTTTGTTAAAGAATAGTGGATAGGTTTGAAGCTCTATCACACACGTTTTTGCGCACATACTTAATCCAAAATAATTTCTTATAATTTATACAAAAATATTTTGCATACAAGATTTTGCCTACAGATATATATTTATGTTTTATGCTAATCCCTGTTCAAAAGTATTTTTGTCAAAATCAAAATCCCTTTAATTTTCTGTCCAAAACCTGGTTTTTGACCTGAACCAGTCGACCGGACCTATGACAGGTTTGGCCGGTCGACCGGCCCAGTCGACTGTAGTTCTGGGTGTACATGTATCAGTGTGCACGTTTTTGCGGTCGACCGCACGGTCGACCGACTGTAACTCAGTCTGCTCTCGGATAGATTGGGTCGACCGGGCGGTCGACCGCTGGCCTGCAACGGTCATAATTTTGAACGTGCGGTCGACCGGCCAGTCGACCGAACTATCCGTTGAACAGTAACGGGCAGTTTTTAATGAGCTGTTTTATTTTGTCTTCTTGTGTTTAAAATTGGTTTAAGGATATATTTCAAACCTAATACTCTCTGATTAATCCTAATTATGTTTTATCCCTTAACCCTAGCCCTCTCCTATAAATAGGGGTGTTTGGGAGAGTTTGTTTACAACAATTTTTGTAAGAAAAATTCAAAAGTTTAAGGCTTTCAAAAGAGATTTGTTTCTTGATTTTTGTGCTAAAATTCTCTCTCATTTTCTGAAGTGGTTTTTGAAATACTCTCTGATTTAATTTTCTTTCTTCACTTACAACAAGAGCTTCATTCCTACTCATTGTTCTCTAAGGACCTTTTGTAAGGGAAGAGACATTTGAAAGAGAGAGTTTGTGGTCTTTTGACTACTCAGAAATTGCTTGTAATCGAGATTGTGGAGTTGGGTACTCCGGTGTAATTGTGATTTCTTTGAGATAGTGGAAGTAGCTAGAATCCTTCTGGGGAAGGCGGGGAGTAGAGCTGGGTGCTCGAACCTCGATAACATATCCTTGTGTTTGCGATTGGTTTACATTCTTGCACTCATTACTTGCTTATCATCATTATTGCTATATTTACTTGCTTTCATTCATCTTGTGTGGTGATTCTTACATCTTAATTTTTAAATTTGTCCATTGATTAACATTATCACCTATTCACCCCCCTCTAGGTGATTTTCAATTGGTATCAGAGCTTGGACTCTAGGTTTTGGCTTAACATCCATAGAGAGATCCTTAAAATTTGCTAATCAACATTTTCATTCATACATTCATACACTAGTAAACATGGCCGATAACATTAAAACCCCTCCTAAATTTGATGGACTTAATTTCCCTATTTGGAAGGTTAGGATGACTATATTTTTTCAATATTTGGGTAGCTTAGTGGCCAAGTCCTTGATCAAACCCTATGTAGCACCCGATGGTGATGAGAGCACTTGGACCGACTTCAACTTTAGAGAATACGAGGCTAACTCTAAGGCCCAAAACTCCTTATTAACCGCCTTGAATGAGGATGACCTTACATGGGTAATTCATTGCCAATCCGCCTATGAGATTTGGCAACACTTATTGGTCACACACGAAGGGACTTCACAAGTCAAGAGAGCTAAGATAGATCTCTTGAGGTCCCAATATGAGTCATTTAAAATGATTGATGATGAGTCTATTGATAGTATGATTACAAGGTTTACTAAAATCACTAATGGTCTTTCTTCCTTAGGTGATGACATCTCCAACGATCAAAAGGTGCGGAAAGTGATTCGGGCTCTTCCGTCTTCATGGGAGATAAAGGCCACCACCTTAAAAGAATTGAACGACAAGGACGAGATGGACCTCATTAGTCTCATTGGGAACCTAAAGACCCATGAGATGGAGAAGAAGGCAAGAGAAGAGGCCACTACTTCAAAGAAGAAATTCATAGCCTTCAAGACTTCATCCACCAATGATGACGATGAAGAAGATGAAGAAGATGATGAGGAGCTAACTCTACTTGTGCGGAATGTCAAGAGGTTGTACCGGAAGAACAAGCTCAACTTCTGGAAGAAATTTGAAGGCAAAGAGGAGAGAAGGATCATTTGCTACAATTGCCGCAAACCCGGACATATCATGGCGGATTGCCCGGAATTTAAGAAGAAGATGACTTCCTCCTTCAAGCCAAAGAAGCCGGAGGAAAAGAAAGCATACAAGGCAATGTGGGATTCAGAAAGCGAGTCCGAAGAAGAGGTGGATACGGCGAACATGTGTTTCATGGCAAACACTCCTAAGGTAACCCCTCAATCTCATGATGATGAAGATGATGAACTAAGTAAGGAAGTTCTTATACATGCCTTTGTTGAACTTTCTGAAACTTATGACAATAAAAAGATTGAATGTTTTAAATTACAAAAGGAAGTTGCTTTTCTTAAAAATCAACTTGCTATGGTTTCTAAAGAAAAAGATGATATTTCTTCTAATCTTATTTCTCTTCAAAATGAGTTTAATGCCTACAAGGTTTCTTGTAAGGGAAAATCCCCTATTGTTGATGAAAAAGAAATTTCTTCTTTTAAATCTAAAATAAATAATTTTGAAAATTTTTTAAATGATTGTGCTTTTAATACAAAGAAACTTGAGAACATGATTTCTAAAAAGCACACCTCACATGTTAAGTCTACTCATGCTCACACTACACATGCTAAATCTTTTCATGCTCACAACTCTCATGCTCACAAATCACACACTCATTATGCTTTCAAATATGGTAGAGTATATAGATGCACATATTGTGGTAAGAATGGACATTTAGCTAAATTTTGTTATGACCAAGTTAATAGATCAAATAATCTTGTTTGGGTTAATGAAACTAACCCCCTAGGACCCAAGAAAATGTGGGTACCAAAATCAAGTCCTAAATTATTTGATGTAGGTACACACCAAGGCTCCAAGACGTAGGGAGCGGTGGTACCTTGATAGTGGTTATTCAAGACATATGACGTGGGATATCAACAACTTTACAACCCTATCAAGGTACATGGAAGGTGGCTCCGTCACCTTCGGGGATGACTCCAAAGGAACTATCATCGGTATAGGTAACATTCAAATTGGTGCATCTCCTATTATTGAGAATGTTGTTTTAGTAGATGGTTTAAAACATAATTTGCTTAGCATTAGTCAACTTTGTGACCGTGGACTTAAGTTGTTTTTGATGATTCTTCTTGCAAGATTTTTGATGTTAAATCCGATGTTTGTATTCTTACCGGTTTTCGTGACAATAATGTTTATATCATTGACATGCTTAATTTAGATTGTTCTACTAAATGCTTGAATGCTTTTGATGAAAATTCTTGGCTTTGGCATAGAAGATTAGGACATGCATCTTTTGACCATCTTGCTAGAATTAATTCTAAGGATTTAGTAAAGGGTATACCTTGCTTGAAGTTTGAGAAAGACCGCATTTGTGGTGCGTGTCAACTTGGGAAACAAACCAAGTCTTCCTTCAAACCATTAAGGATATCATGACTACTAGGCCCTTAGAACTAATTCATATGGATCTTTTTGGACCAACACAAACTAAAAGTTTAAATGGTAGTAGATTTGCATTTGTTTTAGTTGATGATTTTTCCCGTTACACTTGGTTTTCTTCTTGCAAAGTAAAGATCAAACATTTTCATATTTCAAAATTTTTCGAAAAAGGGTTGAAAAAGAAAAAGGTTTTTCGATTTTAAGAATAAGGAGTGATAGAGGTGGTGAGTTTGTTAACCAACTCTTCATGACTTATTGTGATGAAAAGGGAATCAAGCATGAAATGTCTTGTCCTAGGACTCCACAACAAAATGGAGTAGTGGAAAGAAAAAATAGAACACTTCAAGAGATGGTTAGGACAATGATAAGTGAATATAACCTCCCTCAATATTTATGGGCGGAGGCCGTAAACACCGCATGCTATATCTCAAATCGTATTTATGTGTGTAAGAATTCTTTCAAAACATCTTTTGAAATGTATCATTCTAGAAAACCTAATGTTGCATATTTTAAAGTTTTTGGATGCAAGTGTTTTGTTTTAAATACTAAAGAGAATTTGGGTAAATTTGATGCTAAGGCTTATGAAGCTATCTTTGTTGGATATTCTTCTACTAGCAAAGCATATAGAGTTTTTAATAGATCTTCACTTACTATTGAAGAAACCATGCATGTTAAGTTTGAAGAATCTAATGTGGTTGTTGAGAATGTTGTAGAGATTGAACCATTAGGTGAAGACATGGAGAGACTATCCTTGAAGGACTCACCCGCTCAAGAAGAAAAGCAAGAATCAATTGGTGATGTTCAAGAGGATAAAGAGGAAAGCTCTCAACCGCTTCCTAAAGCTTGGAGATACGCTACAAATCATCCTAAGGAGCTCATCTTGGGTGATGCATCTAAAGGAGTCACAACACGCTCCAAACTCCATGACCTATGTGGTAACTTTGCTTTCATTTCTCATTTTGAACCCAAAGGCATTCTAGAAGCCGAGACGGACCCATATTGGTTGCTTGCCATGCAAGAGGAACTCAATCAATTTGAGCGCAACCAAGTTTAGCACCTTGTTCCTAAGCCCCACGATAGACCAATAAGTGGTACTAAGTGGATCTTTAGAAACAAGATGGATGAGTCCGGAAATGTCATTAGGAATAAAGCTAGGTTAGTGGCCCAAGGTTACACTCAAGTTGAGGGAATTGACTTTGAGGAGACCTTTGCACCCGTAGCACGGCTTGAAGCCATACGGATGACACTAGCTTTTGCATCTTTCAAAAATTTTAAACTTTTTCAAATGGATGTGAAAAGTGCATTTTTGAATGGTTTTATTAATGAAGAAGTTTATGTTTCTCAACCTCCCGGTTTTGTTGATCATATTCATCCCGATTTTGTTTTCAAACTTGATAAAACTTTATATGGATTGAAACAAGCTCCTAGAGCTTGGTATGAAAGGCTTTCTAGTTTTCTAATTTCAAATGATTTTGTTAAAGGCAAAGTAGACACAACTCTATTTACTAAGCATGTTGATAATGATATATTAATTGTGCAAATTTATGTAGATGATATAACTTTTGGTTCTACTAATGAGCTTTTATGCAAGGATTTTGAAAAGGTCATGCAACTTGAATTTGAAATGTCTTCAATGGGTGAGCTCAATTTCTTCCTTGGACTCCAAATCAAGCAATTGCAAAACGGGACGTTCATAAGTCAAGCCAAGTACGCAAAGGAACTCGTAAAGAAGTTTGGACTTGAAGGCTCAAAGACTTGCAACACTCCCATGGCAACTACAACCAAGCTTGATAAAGATGACCAAGGTAAAAATGTTGATATTAAATTATATAGAAGCATGATAGGAAGTCTTTTATATTTAACGGCAAGTAGGCCGGATATCATGTTTAGTGTGTGTCTTTGTGCTAGATTTCAATCGTGTCCTAAAGAGTCCCATCTTATTGCGGTAAAACGCATTATTCGTTATATTAAGGGCACTATTGGGATGGGTCTATGGTATCCGAAAATCGGAGATTTCTCAATGACGAGTTATTCGGATGCCGACTATGCGGGTTGTAGAGTAGATAGAAAGAGTACTAGTGGGACATGTCAATTTCTTGGTAATTGTCTTGTTTCATGGTCCTCTAGGAAACAAAATTCCGTAGCACTCTCAACTGCCGAGGCGGAGTATGTTGCCGCGGGGGCTTGTTGTGCACAAGTCCTTTGGATGAAACATACTCTCCTTGATTTTGATTTGCATTTTGATCATATAAAAATATTTTGTGATAATACTAGTACTATACACTTGACTAAGAATGCAAATCAACATAGTAAGACCAAGCACATTGAGATTAGATATCACTTTCTTAGAGATCATTTTGAGAAAGGAGATATAGATATTGATTATGTTTCTACGGATTTACAACTAGCCGATATTTTCACTAAACCACTTGATTTTGCTAGATTTTCGTTTATTTGTGGAGAACTTAATGTTTGTGTTATTGAATAGACATGTGATTCCTAACCCTTTTTGATGTATGACAAAAAGGGGGAGAATAAGTTTACATGGACAAAAATAAGTTTATATGGTCTTGGTTCCATATGAGTTTATATGAGTTTATATATGTTTTTGTTGTCTTGTTTTGTTTTCATGCGTTTTTGAGAATTGGTTTCAATTAGTATCAAGAGCATAGTTTTTGAGAATTGGTTTCAATTAGTATCAAGAGCATTTTTGTTTGTTTTGTTGTTTTCAATAAATTCTTGTGTTTTTCATATAGCATAATTTGAGGGGGAGTTTTCTCCTCCTCCCCTATATTTTTGTTTATAGCCTATTTGTTTTGTCATCATCAAAAGGGGAGATTGTTGGCCCAAGAGGTTACACTCTCCAATTGTTTTGTGTTTTGATGATGACAAACCAAATAAGAGCTATTTGGTACTAATGAATTTGCTTAAGATAAGTTTCAGGATAAGTACCATGTTTGGAGGGCATTTCTTGCTATTGTAACAACTTCTAGGTTCATAAAGCTATGAAGGCATATTGCACATCAAGGAAGGATCATAGAAGAAGAAGGCTCTAGCAAGGATAGCATGGCTCAAAGACTTGAAGATTGCTCAAGAAGTCTTTAATTCTTTTGTTTTTAGTTTTATAGTTTGTTAAAGAATAGTGGATAGGTTTGAAGCTCTATCACACACATTTTTGCGCACATACTTAATCCAAAATAATTTCTTATAATTTATACAAAAATATTTTGCATACAAGATTTTGCCTACAGATATATATTTATGTTTTATGCTAATCCCTGTTCAAAAGTATTTTTGTCAAAATCAAAATCCCTTTAATTTTCTGTCCAAAACCTGGTTTTTGACCTGAACCAGTCGACCGGACAGTCGACCGGACCTATGACAGGTTTGACCGGTCGACCGGCCCAGTCGACTGTAGTTCTGGGTGTACATGTATCAGTGTGCACGTTTTTGCGGTCGACCGCACGGTCAACCGACTGTAACTCAGTCTGCTCTCGGATAGATTGGGTCGACCGGGCGGTCGACCGCTGGCCTACAACGGTCATAATTTTGAACGTGCGGTCGACCGGCCAGTCGACCGAACTATCCGTTGAACAGTAACGGGCAGTTTTTAATGAGCTGTTTTATTTTGTCTTCTTGTGTTTAAAATTGGTTTAAGGATATATTTCAAACCTAATACTCTCTGATTAATCCTAATTATGTTTTATCCCTTAACCCTAGCCCTCTCCTATAAATAGAGGTGTTTGGGGAGAGTTTTTTTACAACAATTTTTGCAAGAAAAATTCAAAAGTTTAAGGCTTTCAAAAGAGATTTGTTTCTTGATTTTTGTGCTGAAATTCTCTCTCATTTTCTGAAGTGATTTTTGAAATACTCTCTGATTTAATTTTCTTTCTTCACTTACAACAAGAGCTTCATTCTTACTCATTGTTCTCTAAGGACCTTTTGTAAGGGAAGAGACATTTGAAAGAGAGAGTTTGTGGTCTTTTGACTACTCAGAAATTGCTTGTAATCGAGATTGTGGAGTTGGGTACTCCGGTGTAATTGTGATTTCTTTGAGATAGTGGAAGTAGCTAGAATCCTTCTGGGGAAGGCGGGGAGTAGAGCTGGGTGCTCGAACCTCGATAACATATCCTTGTGTTTGCGATTGGTTTACATTCTTGCACTCATTACTTGCTTATCATCATTATTGCTATATTTACTTGCTTTCATTCATCTTGTGTGGTGATTGTTACATCTTAATTTTTAAATTTGTCCATTGATTAACATTATCACCTATTCACCCCCCTCTAGGTGATTTTCAACTCCGTCTCCAAGTCGACTCGATCCAAACGTGATCCACCAAGCTGGACTCCAACCAAGTGTTAGATGTGAACTTGACGCGCGAGCTCTTGAATCACTATGTGAAAGCTCCAAAACACCTTTGTTGAAGCTAATAACCTACTAATATCTTTATCAAATATCTAAAACTAAATATCACAAGATTATTAGTAAACAATAACTACATGAGTTAATCATCATCAAAACTAGAGTGAAGGGCCTCTGGGCCAGCACATATATCTAAGGCAAAAAATTCAAGATCAAATTATCTTTCCAATCTTACTTCCTTATCTTAAAATTTAAACAAGATCTATTATTTTAACTCAGTTTAAGAATTGATAATTTTAGATCTTCCTAATTCCTAAGATAGTCATAATTTTCTTAATAATAAATCAAAACTATTTCTTTAATTTCAAAAAGTTTTGTAAAAAGAATAGAAAAGGGTTTCTATACAAAAGAAAAAATCAAAAAATTTCCTAAAAGGAAGTGTAAAAGAAAGAAAATTTAAAACAAACTATGTTAGTAAATTCTCCCTCACACTTATCTCATGCATTGTCCTCATTGCATTGTGAATGTATATATGCATGAAACAAATAGAGAGGGACGAAAAAATTACCTCAGGATGGTGGTTCCGGTGGTGGCCTGATTGGTCCACGAAATGCGGCCCAACTTAAAGATTGTTGAGATCAAAAGAACCCACCAGTGACCTCTTTAATATAACCCATTATAAGAATGATTAAGTGAATGGTCTTATTTAAAAATTATCCCCATCCAACTTCCAATTTTTAAAAATAATTTTTGAGTCATTTTGTTTAACACCTTTGTCCGACAATGGAGTGTGATTATTGAAGATGATTAATTTGGGCTCAAACGGAATGGGAACAAATACTGACTCAGGAATTTGACTTAGATCAAGTCGAGATTCAAAAGTGAGAGTCAAAATTAGTTCAAAAATAGGGTCCAAACTAAAGAATTGATGTTCACACACTTTCCCCATCAATGAAGTGTGATCATAAGATATTGGTGATTCAATTTCATAGTGAACGGCTAAAGGATTCAATGTTCACTCCGAAATATGAAAATAATCTAGTAAAGATATGGAGTGATTATTGAATCAAAAAGTGAAATAGAATTACCAACTAGGGGATTAGGATCACATTTATACTCAAGTTCAATTTCAAAAAAAGGATAACTTACCAAAATATTAAGGTGGTTCTCAAAATTTTGGGCAAGTTCAAATGGATGGGGTGAAATTGAATCTTAAATTCCAAAATAAAATAATACTTAAGTCAGATCAATAGGGCATGGGATATTGAAATTGGTCAATTATTGATAAGGTCGAGTTTCCTCATTCGTATATGCAATTGTGTTGGCCAATTGACTCTCTTGTGCATGGATGGGCTGGATAATCACATTTGAGTCTGGATCATATATTCATACTCATTGCAGTTGGTTCTTTGTGAGAAGGTGAGTATGGAGTTTGATTTTGGAAATTGTGGTGTAGTTGTGAGTCTATCAGATTTTGAGATTGTCGTTCAGACTCACGCAAGAGTTCCATACTCAATTTCAGGACTGATAGGTGTTCATTTTAAATCAGTAAGACTGTAAAAGATGAGTATGACTCTTGAAATTTTGGTTAAAATGATGAGTCCAACATGTTTTGAAATTATTGATCAGATTCACGAGAGACTTCCATACTCTTTTCTAACTCAGATTTTTCTTCAATTGGATATTCTCGAAAAAGAGTATATGAAGTTTGATGTGGGAAGTATTGTGAATTGAGGAAGTTTTGAATTTGTTGTTGGGACTCAAGCATGACTTCTATACTCTTTTCTAACTCAGATTTTTCTTCAGTTGGTAGAACAGGAAAAGGAGCATATGAAGCAAAGTTGGGGAATGAATTTTGTGGATAAGGTGTTTAAAAATTTGTCTCGAGGGAGGTGAATCCCCACTAACTCTGTGAAGAGTGAAATTTTTTTAAAATTATGGTCATAGAATTGAGAGTATGGGTCATATTGAGTCGGATAAACCCAATCTGGCCTATATGGTTGGTTCATGTTGTACATAGCCAGGTTGGAGTTATACGAATCAAATGAGGTCAGGATGAAAAATGGATTCATTTGATTGGAAAGTTTTTGGTTATATTTTATTTTATCACAACAATCACAAACAAAAAGAAAAACCAAACAGACAAACAATTAAAGAAAAAGGAAATTCAAAAACAAGCCTATACTAGGGTTGACCCAGACCTAGACGACTCCTAACTGGTTAGACTATCCACGGGATGTATATTGCATCAATCTACCACAAGTTAATTGGCTAGGTAGGGGCAAGACCAGTGGGAGGTATCTGTACTTGAACAACGGGCCTAATTATGCCAAACCACCATTCTTCGAGGTTTCGCCTTTCAATCCCTAACCTTTCACATTGATTTGACAAGAGTCAAACTCTAATAACTTTTCTCTTAGATTAATCTCCTAAATGAGTTTCAGATGTCCCTAGGGGTCAACATCTGGCAAGTTTTATTTAGGCTTGGGTTGTGTGAGTGGGGAGGTGATTTTTGAGCTAAGGGAGAGTAATGACTTCTCCACCTTATATTGTATCGAGATATGCTATTAAGTTAAATTCGTGCAAGCATGCAATATAGATAAGAATGAACAAAAAAAGTGGGTAAATCACCCACATGCTTATCCTTACTATATTCAATGCGATATGTACACCTCAGTCTAGATCACAATAACAGAAGAACAAAATACAATATATTGAAATTATAATCAACACGTGCCTAGATGCAAATGTCTAAACCATTTTAAACCATCCAATTGCCGTATTTTAGATCTTAATTATTACAGTGCACAGGTAATCTAAACAAAAAACTAGCCACAAAAGACACAGATATATGCAAATAAAGATACCTTTGCAAAAGATGGAGACCAAATCCCAGAAAAATGTGGCATTTTTGCAGCCAAAAAGGCCTAGCAATGGCAAAACAGTGGGCAAAGCAGGGAGATACAGGAGAGCGTGAGCTTCTACAGTTGTTAGATTTTGAAAATTTTTACTTGTACCCAGAAACAGTGAGAAAAGTTAACAAAAATGTGAAATCAAACCGTTCCCATCCCCGATAATGGTGCCAAAATTTAATCACTATAAATCGTGCATGAAAAGTGTGTATTTTGAAATCAAAAGTTAAATGTGCATGCTTTGACTTCCTCAATACTTCCATTATAGCATAATGGCTATACAGGTCAAATCCACAAGGATGGGAGGCGATAGAAGCTTAATCGATCGATTCACTTGTGTGTTAATGGTTTTTCAATGTGTCAAAGAATCAAAAGAAAAGAAAACAAATAATGAAAAGAGAAGAGTATGGTGAAAATAAAGATAGAAACATTGAAAAGAAGGTATTTGTGATTTTAAAATTTTTCTAAAATAATGTAAAAATAGAAGAAAACTCATGGGTACAACTACTAATGGCTCTACTAACATGCTAACCTCTTAGTGATAGCTGCTTCACATGGATCCTTGACTATCACTAGTTTTTGGCTTCAAGAACTTTTCAAAATATGACCCCATAAGATCACTCTTCACATCCAAACTCAATAAATAAGTGCCAGCTACAATTAAATCATCAAAACTAAACTAGAGCAAGCATGAAATAAAGTAATGTTAGCGTGTTAGAGAGTTAGATGTTAGAGTGTTAGAATCCATGATCATGAGCCATCAATGGCTCTTGCAAGAGCAAGGCCAAGTAGAGCTATTAGATTCATGTGGGTTATCAAGTAAAGAGTTAGCAAGTTAGTGGTTAGTAGTTAGATGTCATAAGAGAAAATTAGCTAAGCATGTAAAAAGTTAGAGAAGAAAACAAGTAGAGATAAAGAGAGAAACCTTTCATTAAGTGTCATCCTCCATTACGAGAACCCTAACTTTCATCCTATGAATCACTCTTTTGAACTTTTACACAATCTAAGAGAAAGGAAAAATATAAAAGAAAAGGAGAAAAATAACTAAACTATACAAAGGAGAAGAAACCTACACTAAAGCCTTCCTTTTTCTTTGTTCTGCTTCAACAAGGCAGTATATATAGCAACAGGGGGCTCTGGGAGACAAAACGAGGCCACGCATTGGAAATAGACATGTGGCTCCACCTACGGTGGTCGCAAGTGCCGCGCCAAAGTGTGCAGCCTTTGTTGCACACTTGTACATGTACAACCTGTTAGTTTGTGATTTTTTGCACTAAGAAATACCAAATTGGGCTTCAAAGTCTTGGGCTTCTTCTAGGTTCTAAAAATTGTTGGCCTAAGGTTACAATCATCGATTTTTTGTTTTGATGATAACAAAGCATAAGTGGTTATTTAGTACTAATCAAGTTCAAGTGTTTAAGTGTGTTTCAGGGTTCAAGAAGATTTAATGTGTTTCTTTCTCTAAAGGAAGATGATGAAGACTCAAGAGTATTCAAGTATGGGATTAGAGCTCACGGCACTCGACATCGCTATTGGAGAGCCTACTTGAAGACACTTGTAGTTACCAAGAACCTTGCAAAAAAATAGTATGTAAAAGTGTAGAAGATAGATTTGATGCTCAAGAAGTTACACGCACAAAAATACGCGTTTTCAAAAATATAAGTTTTTATCATATTGGTATTTTGCATGTTTGGTACTTGATACATGTTTTCAATTTTATTAAAACTTAATATCCTGTTTAGAACATATATTTCATTGCCTATACATTGCTATATCTCTTAAAACCCAATACAAAATATTTAAAAAATAGTTTGTATTTCAAAAATAGTTAGAAAAATATGTATTGGCCCGGGACAGTTGACTGAACGACCGACTATAGCCTATTATAGGCCAAGACGGTTGACCGAGCAGTAGATCGATCCTCTGGCAGGGGTTGTGCATGTTGTGTACATTAGTCGGTCGACCGACCGGTCGATCACTAACCCCAATGGTCGACCGATAGATCGACTAACTTGCACAACCATGTCTCTGTTGGGTGCCGGTCAACCAAGCGGTCGACCGACCACTTTAGGAAATTTTTTTTGACAAAAGTTCGATTGCCCGACCGATCGATCGTAACCAATGGCTAGTTTAGAAATGAACTACCGGTCGCTAGAAATTCTGACAAAAACTATAATGGCTAGTTTTCAGAATCTGTCTTTTCATCTTGTTTTTTCAATGGGCATGTTTGCTTTTTCTTGGTCAAATCTCTTCCCAAATGACCTGGTGAGCTAAACTAATAGTGTTTATGAGTTGCTTATATATATGGGTCATGGGGATAGGTTTTACACAAAAAGTTTTGAACAAGTTTACAAGAAGTTTTACAAGTTTTGAGAAATAGATTGAAAATCAAGTTTTCAAGTTTCTAGTTTTCAAGTGCCTTCATTTCCAAAGCAATTTCAATTGATTTTTCAGTTCTTAAATTCTTTCAACTGAATTTTTTCTCTCACAAACTCCTTGAGCTTCAATTTATATCTACTCTATAGGAATTTGTAAGAAGAGAGTGTTTGTGATCTAGTGGTCACCAAGAGATTTGTAAACCTCATTTGTTTTGTGCTACCTCTTGTGTAGAGGATTGAGTATTGGACTTGTATACTCTGGTCTTGTGTAGACTATTGTAATTTCTTGTTGTAAGGTTCCTTTGTGGAAAATCCTATTGTGGATAGTGAAATCCTTCACGGTGGTGAAAGCGGGAACATAGAGCGGTGGCTCGAACCTCGAAACAAATTCATTGTGTTTGCGGTTGCTTATTTCTTGATCTCTGTCTCTTTACTTTGCTTACACTTGTGTTACTTCTCTTGCACATTCTATTTATTGCTTGCCTTACATTCATCATTGTATTACCCTCATCATTCTCATTTATCGGTCTTTACAAATCTCAACAAGTAGGCATTTGAGCTCCTTAACTCATAATCTAGAGGATTTTAGAGGAGAAGTTCTAGAGCCCTTCACGGGAAATTCGGCTTTACTTCTTATTTTGAGTGACCGATTTGCATCATTTTTCATAGATAGTTGTTATTTCACATTTGATTAGCATTATACCTATTCACCCCTTTCTAGTGTATTTTCAATTAGTATGAGAGTCTTGGTCTCTAGATTTCGGTTTAACCACCTTAGAGAGATCCTTTTGCTAATCACTTCATTTGCATTTCATTTGCTATCCACACTAGTTAATATGGCCGAAGGAATTAAGACCCCACCAAAGTTTGATGGGCTTAACTTTCCCATATGGAAGGCTAAGATGACCATTTTCTTGCAATCCCTAGAAAGTCGGGTTGTAAAGCCAGTAACAAATCTTTTAGTGTACCCGTTGGTGATGAGGACACATGGTCTAATATTACCACCAAGAAATTTGATGCCAATGCAAAAATACATTATATATTGCTTCAAGCCTTTAATGATGATGACATAGCTAGGGTGATCTATTGCAAATCCGCCTATGAGATTTGATCACACCTAGTTGTCACACACGAGGGGACATCACAAGTCAAGAGAGTTAAGATTGATCTCTTGTGTTCCCAATATGAGAATTTTACCATGCATGAAAATGATCTATTAATGACATGGTTACTAGGTTTACTAATATCCCTAATGGGCTTGCTTCTCTAGGTGATGTTATTGATAATGACTAAAAAGGTAGGAAGGTCATTCGTGCTCTATCACCATCATGGGAGGTCAAAGCTACAACATTAAAAGAGCTCAATGACAAGAAAGAGAGGAGCTCATAAGTCTTATCGGCAACCTTAAGACTCATGAGATGGAGAGGAAGGCTAGAGAAGAAATGGCTCCTCAAACGAAAAAGATGATTGCCTTCAAGTTTACTCTAACCATCTCCGACAATCATGAAGAAGAAGTTGATGATGAAAATTTTTCTCTCCTAGTGAAAAATGTAAGGAGGATGTGTAACAGGGCCAAGTTTAACAATAGAAATGGCAAGGGAAGGAGGATAAGAAGATCATTTGCTTCGATTGCCAAAAACCTAGACATATGATTGTCGAGTTGCCCCGGAGAACAAAAGTAAGCCTACAACTTTTAAGAAGCCCAACAAAAGATGGCCTTGAAGGCTACATGAGATTCGTAGAGTGAGTCTGAAGAAGAGGTGGATACGACAAACGCGTGTTTCATGACTAATGACAACACACCCGAGGTAATATTCAAACCATCTCTAGATGATTGTGAATTAACAATGGATGAATTAGGTGAAGTTTTTGAAGAACTTTCTTATAACTATAATTTCTCAAAAAGAAATATTTAAAAATGAAAAAGAAAAATGAATGTCTTCAAAATCAAGTTGTTATTCTTTAAAAAGAAAAATATGTTTTGTCTTCCACGCTTATTTCTACACAAAAAGATTTTGATGCACACAAATTTTTTTTCTAAAGCAAAATTTCTTTTGACTATTGAAAAAAGTTTTCTATTTTAAAAACTAAAATTAGCACTTTGGAAAATATTTTGAAAAAATGTGAGTTTGACAAGGTGATTGCCAAAAAGAATACAGGGAATATGAAAAGTATATGTGATTGGTTTTGACTCTGAATCTTTGCAATTTAACTATGTAGTGAGGGCTATACGGGTCGAACCTCAGGGAGAGATGCGAATGCATTTCGATATTGTTATTTCCTAGGACCTTCTTTATTTGGAGAACTTAAAGAAAGATATTGGTTGAAAGAAGTTTGGTTTTAATATCCATGTAGAGAAAGATCACAGATTACTAATAATCTACCACCATAAACAAATAATACCAACTAGAGATTACCTTCATGCTAAACTTTAAACATGACAGACTACCCTAGGATTCAAGTAAAACACATAAGATAAATAATAAGATTCTAATTGAAATGGCACTAGTTAAAATTTAATATTAAAATATCAAAACAATGGTCAAGTACAGATTAAGAAAAATAGTTAAAGTATACTAGCAAGTAGTTGACCTAATTATCTTCATAATGTGCCTTCAAGATAAAACTAGGTTTTAAACATGCATGAAATTTCATTGGGTTCTCTATTCAATACTATAGGCCCATGGTGATGATATTAGCAAGTCATGAGAAGTGGATTTAGTTACTCACGGTGGAAAAGAAACAAGGCATGGTTTTTGAATAAGAAGATTTTATGAAATAAAGAAGCAAAATAAAGAACAAAAAAAAGTAAATAACAAAGAGATATGAAAAGAACAAAAGCACCTTGTATTTATTTGTCACCTCGAATTACAATAGCTTCTACTTCTTACAAATCTTCTTCAAAATAAAAGAAACTTGAAAATTACAATGAAAATTTGAAAAGAAAATAGATCTAAAGAAAATCCTAAGCTTAAGCTTCTGAGATGTCTCTTCCCTATTGCTCTTCAGGGGTATTTATAGGAGATTTGAGAAGTAGAGCCCCACATGAACACCTCCACTCAACAGCCACGCACGCGGCCTCCAGATAGCTGCGTTTCCACGGCTTTTTCAGAGAATACGCAGCCTTTTGTGGAGCCTGCGGACGCGCTTCGGCGCGTGGCTTCATCTCGTCCATCCATCTGGAGATCTATCCATGTTTTCTAAATAACTTAGGAAACAAGTTATCTATAAATCCAAGTTTGAACTTGAATTCGCTCCTTTATCTTTTGACTTGGGGATCAAGCAACCTGATTTAATTGATTTTCTCCTTCATCTCTGATTTAGGATAGGATAATCTCTGAATTATCTGGGCTTGATGGGCTTTTGGGCTTCTCTTTAACTTGTGAGCTTCTTTTAGGCTATTTTCTTTTCTCTTTTTAATTAAGAAGGTCTGCACAACTAAACAATAAAATAATTAAATCATAATGCTTTATAAAGAATAAATATGAAAATGTGACTAAAAATATGTACTTTTGATGAATAATCATAAGGCTAGATTAGAGGCCGTATTTTCTAAGAGACACAATCCAAGGAATCATGTTCATGTTCTCATCCTACACATGCTCACACTCATCAAACACAACATGCTCACAGACATTATACTAAATATGTCACACACACTAAGCATGCTCTTGTTTCACATGCTCATCATACATATACCCATCATGCATTTATGTATGATAGAGCATATTCATGCACCTATTGCAGCCGAAATGGTCACTTAGCTATGTTTTGCTTTGATAACATTAATACTTCAAATGATCATGTTTGGGTTCGAAGAACTAACACTATAGGACCCAAGAAAATATGGGTACCAAAATCAACAACTTCTTTACTTGATATCGGTATGCACCAAGGTTCCAAGATGTAGGGAGCGGTGGTATCTTGATAGCGGTTACTCAACGCATATGACTTGGGATATCAGCAACTTTGCAACCCTATCAAGGTATCAAGAAGGTGGCACCGTCACTTTCGAAGATGATTCAAAGGGCAAAATCATTGGTATAAGTAATATCCAAATTGGCTTATCTCCTTTAATAGAAAATGTTATTTTGATTGAAGATCTGAAGCATAATCTCTTGAGCATCAGTCATTTTGTGATAAAAGTTTTAAAGTTATTTTTGATGATTCCACTTGCGATGTTTTAGATAAGAAAACAAATATTTGTGTTCTTTCTGATTTTCATGAAAATAATATTTATATGATTGATATGTTAAACTTACACAGCAATTTTATATGATTGATATCTCTTGACTTGGGGATCAAGCCACCTGATTTAATTAATTTTCTCCTTCATCTCTGGTTTAGGATAGGATAATCTCTGAATTTTCTTGGGCTTGATGGGCTTTTGGGCTTCTCTTTAACTTGTGGGCTTCTTTTAGGCTCCTTTTAGGCTCTTTTTTTCTCTTTTAACTAAAGGGCCCGCACATTACTAAACAATAAAATAATTAAGCAGTAATACTTTATAAGGAATAAATATGAAAATATGACTAAAAATATTCACTTTTGATGAACAATCACACCCTCACACATATCTTTTACTAGTCCTCGAGTAAAACAAAAAAGAAAAATCTGAACTAAACTAATCTAACCTAACTCACTTTCGTAGGAATCATGATTGCACTTAGTATGTGCAACAAGCTGTTAAACCTCTAGGTTACCCCAAGAGGATGAGTGTTATCTCGTGAGGGTTTTCAGTAAATTACACCCACAAAATTCATAAAAGAAAGAAAAGTAAAATGTTAGTATTTTCGAAATTCTATTTTTGAAAGAGAAGAATATTTGAAACATTTTTGAGGAAATCAAGTAATCTATAAGTTTTAGGATCACGAAATTATTCATTCCTATATTTAGTATTTATGCATATATTTATTATCAATATAGGTTAGAATTATGGTTCTTTAGTTTCAAGAGCTTCTAGTCTTCGCATCACAGCAGCTAGTTTGAGTTCTGCAGCTATGTTTGTCTCAATGGAATGGACACCTCCTTTAGAAGAGCTAGGGGCATTAGTTCTAAATTTTTTCAGAGTTGGTTCCCATTGGATGGTATTATCAGCCAAATCTTCATATAATAACCATCCTTTGTCTTCGTTCTTTTTCAAAAATCCTCCTTGGCACATGGATTCTAATAGGGTTTTTGTTTGATATTCTAATCCATCATAAAGAGCTTGACAAAGTCGCCATTTCTCTCCCCCATGGCGAGGGCATTGGACAAGGAGGTCCTTAAAACGTTCAAAGTACTTCCAAAAAGGTTTATTGGCTGTTTGCTTAAACTGCAAGATGCTTTTCCTAATTTGTGCAGTCTTGTGAACGGATAGAACTTCTTTAAGAAGGCTTTGACGAAATTATCCCATGAGGATATGGAACCAGCCTCTAGACTGGAGAGCCATTTCTTTGCTAAGTCTTTTAAAAAGAATGGGACAAGCTGTAATTTAATGGCATCTACTCCTAAGCTGGGTATCTTCATTATTAGCCATGCTTCTTCAAATTTCCTTATGAAAAAGTATGCATCCTCATATTCAAATCCATGAAATTTGGGAAGAGTGTTGATGTATTATGGTTTTAGCTCAAACTGGTCAACACCTTCATCGGGCAACTGAATGCAAGATGGAAGAGAGGTCCTAATAGGATAGAACCTATCTTGCAGTGATGGTGGTTGTGCCATGTGTGAATCGGGTTTTTGTTCGGGTGGTGAACTGGTCCTAGTTAGTTTAAATGTGAATGGGTCTCTCGACCAATCTGACATGCACAGTTAACAAACAAGTTCACCCAATCAATCAAGGAAAAGAAAAAATAATTAAAATCAAAAATCCTAATCTAGGTAAGCCTGGACCTAGACGACTCCTAGCTTTAGACTGTCTTTAAGAGGTATATTGTCGACCTTAACCACAAGTTAATCAGCCAGGTAGGGTGGCAAGATCGGTGGGAGGTTATCCGTCAAAGACGTTCCTTAATTAAGTACCACCAATCTTCGGGCTTTCGACCCTTAATCACCTTCCTAGTCACCGATTTGGCTAGAATTAATTTCGAATAACTTCCTCCTTCAGCCAATCTCTTAATGAGTCTGAGTTAACCTAAGGCCAATTTCTAGTCAATTTTTATTTTAGGGTTAGGGCTGTGAGTGCAACGGAGATGATTTGTGGGCCAAGGAAGGGTAATGACGTCCCCACCTTATCTTGTTTATGAGTTTTGCCCTTAAAGTGATTTAGTGCACGTATAAAGCAATAGACAATTATTCACTCAAAAATAGTAAATCAGACAAGGGCGCTTCCTAGTCTATATGCAATGCGAACGTACCTTATCGCCAGCACTCTTCAACAGGAATTAAGAAAATTTAAATAGACACGTGCCTATGATGCAAAAGTCTAAATTTTTTTTATTAGTCAACTAATAGGTTACTGTTAATTGACTAACAGTATGCAGGGTGATCACAGAGAAATAATATCAAAGCAATAAAGAGGACTTTGCAATTTGCAGCAACCTGCAAAACCTCAGTCAGTAGTTCACTACTACTGCCACGGAAACGCGGCTATTGCCGCGTTTGCGTGGCTAGGTAGTAGGCTCTGTTGCTCTGCCTTCTAGGGCAGAGGTACAGAGTTGCTATATGTTCTTAGCTGCAGTTATAATTCCTGTTCTCAGATCCTGCAAACAGAAAGAAAAAAAGAATTAATTTTTTTTTTGCGAATATCGTACCATTCTCTCCCCAGCAACGGCGCTAAAATTTTGATTGAAACGAGAAAATAGTAAAGAAAGAGTTTAGAAAATCTTAGTCTCGTTTCAAGGTAACCGCGTAGCAAGGGCTAGACGGGTCGATCCACAAGGAAGGATGCGATGGAAGCTTTTCGGAACGATCTTCTCTGTAATTCGCTTGGAAAAGAAAAAGAGATATTGATTAGATTTAATTAAGTAAAAGAATTATAGTTTACCAATCATCTACCACAACCCAAAGTATTAGTCTCAAAGAATGAACATCATATTGAATGAAGAATTATCCTTCCTAGTCATTGATTGAGAATCAAGTAAGATGAATAAAAGGTTGGAACCCTAATTAGTGTGCACTAATAAAAATTAAACTATAGTTCATCCTAATTTTAAAACTAATTTTAAAGTATAGCATAAAGAAGTTTTTACTTAAAATTATGCGATCAAAGTCTTTAAATCTGAACTATGAGTAATCATTTAAAAATTGCAACCCAAATTAGTTAAACCTAATTATCAATTCATCTTCAAGAACACCAATTTAATCCTAGGGTTTCTAACAAAAATAGATGTCAATCAGTTCATCTTTTAAACTAAACTAGGGTTGATCGAGAGATTAGCAAACTATAGGTTTAATTAGTTATTCATATTTTTATTTTTATTTTAAATTTTTATTTCGAATAAGAAAGGTTGCATGGAAATTAAAAAAAGAAGAAATAAATAATCAAAATAGAAAAACTAAATTGAATTGCAAAGCATATAAAAAGAATGAAGAACCTTTTTATTGGATGTCACTAGACAATTACAACGTTCCTCTGTTTCTTCCACAATCTTCTTCTCCAAATAACAAAAAACAAAAAATATAAGAAAATTCGAAAAGAAGAAAAGATCTAAAGAAAATCCTAAGCTTCAGCTCTCTGGATCCCCCTCTCTGTTGCTCTGCAGGGGTATTTATAGGAGATATAAGACTTAGAGTCCCAGTACAACTCTCTCACGAAACCGCATTGCCAGCTTCATCTTAACGGCCGTGGAAACGTGGCTATAGCCGCGTTCCCGTGGTAATAGCGTGGCCAATGGCCACGCGTTTTCTTGCGTGGCCTCCTCTGGCCCGTCCATTTGGGCGCCTCCTTCTGGATTCTGCATGCAGACCCTCTATCTTGAGGACTGGGATAACTTGGGAAGAAAGTTATCAAAAATCTGAATTTGAAAAGGATTTGTTCCCTTTATCTTTATCTTTTTCCCTTTATCTTTGTGTTGCAAGCAACCAGGTTTAAGTAGAAGTCCATCTTTATTTTAGGATGAGAATTCATCTTATCCTTTTCCTCCTCCTCTTTAGCAATTAGGAATTCTATCCTTCCTCTTCCTCAGATTTTAAATTAATAATTTAAAATCCAAGTTTAGATTAGGTTAGATAAGATAGAAGCTTCTAAATTACTAAAATTAATTATGCATGTGGGTTGGTGGGATTCTTGGGCTTTCGGGCTTCACTTGTGCTTTATTTCTTTATTTTTTTAATGACTCAAGGCCTGCACAACATTAAACAATAAAACATTAGTAGCATTGCCTAATAAAAAAATAAATAGGAAAATATGATGGTAAATATGATGACAAATATGCACTTTTCTAACTATCAGATTAAAATTGAATTTCTTACTTAGTCTATTATTTTACTCTAAGTCATATGCACCTTTGTGACCCTAAATTTTTGACTCAAGATTCTTCAACTTTAACTCTTTTGCCTTGAATATATATAACTTTTCTTTTTTTTTTCAAGAAGTTCGAAGTATTACTACTTCATTGCCCTTTAAGCACTTCTCTTTTTTTTCCTTTTCTTTTTATGTATAACTCATCTAATTTTCTTTTGTGTAAGTATCAAGGCTTCTTGAGGGCCTAATACCTAATTAATTGATTATTAGATGTGTTAATACATATATTATATTTATGTATTCTTTTTCAAGCTTACCTAATTACCTTTCGCGTAAATACCAAAGCTTTCTTAAGCTAAAGCAATTAGCTAATCAGTAAGTAGATTTGTTTATTATATATATATATATATATATATATATATATATATATATATATATATATATATATATATATATATAGTCATTGTTTTGAATCCCAAGTGTGTAAGTGTATAAAGTATGCATATTTCATTAAGGAAAATCAAGACGAAATTACTTTTTTAATTTTTTCTCCTAATCCTAGAAATCAAACAAATAATCTTATTTTGACTAAATAATAAAAAATCTTAATTATGATTTTCCTCTTCCTTAAAATTAACTTAATTACTTTCAAAAATAAATCAATGTATTGTTTTCTTTTTCAAAAAGTTTTTAAAAGAAAAAAATTTGTTAGGTCAAAAATTCTGTTAATAAGCCTTCCTATGTTTGTATGTATATTTATTTATTATTTTTGTTTTCTCTTTTTTTATCATGTTAATTATTTTACATGTTCGAATGTTAGATATTAAATGTTAGACCCTTTCTCATATCTATCTTATGCATTGTCCTCAATATATGAATGAATGTATGCATGCAAGAAATAAAGTATAGAAAAAGGTGAAAAAAATATGAACAACATCATGCTTCTCCCACACCTAAATCTTTTTAGGTTTCATCCCTCTAACTCGCTTCCTATCATTCTAATGGGTTCTTTTAATATGGCACAGTAGGGAGACCAATCTTTTTGACATTTTAGCTCTCTACCTCCCCAGTCTCACCTTAAGCTCTTCTTCCTCATATATTTACATCTATTGTTCAAAAATTGATTACCATCACACTTCTTAGTTGGAAGTTTCTCACTATGAATGCCTAGGAATTCTAGCTCAGTTTCTTACATCTCCTCAAAACTTAGATCAACACTTTTCCCTGAAGGTGTGTAATTAACCAAAATATCCCTAATCGGTTCATCCAAACATATGAGTTCTTCTTCAAAGAGGTTTTCAAAGGTTAGGTTAATCGAAGATTCTTGAATTATATTCTCATACGATATATAATTGATTGGCTCATCGAAATTGAAGACACTCAAATCAAATTTCTTTTTTTTAAAAGGGACTCTAAAATCAGGATCTTCAACATATGTCTTCTCAATAATATAATTGCATTCATCCTTAAATAATTCATCAAGAGATAAAGGTTCATTCTCTATCCCTTCACTTTCTTCTTCACAATTATTTCTCAATGAAGTCTACCTCAACATTTGGTATTTATCTTACGAGGTTGTTGTTCTAGGTTAAAGACATTGACCTCTTTAGTCATGTCTCTAGAGGTTAACTTCATGGAACTGTTCCTACAATTGATGATCGCATTTGCAGTTGTAAAGAACGGGTGCCCTTAAGATAATGGGAGTTTTAGACCTAGAATTGATACAAGTTGGGTCTCAAGAATAATAAAATCTACTGGTTAGATAAACTCTCCAACCCGGATAAGGACATAGATAATTTCTCCTTTAGGAATTTTTACGGACCGATCAGCTAATTAGATTGTAACTTTAGTTGGACTAAGCTCGCCCTACCCAAGTTGTTGGTAGACTGAGAAAGAGATTAAGTTAATACTTGCTCCCAAATCAACAAATGTACAATTAATTACAGTTTGACGTATTATGCAAGGAATGGTAGGGTAATCGGGATACTTGTACTTGACAAGGATTTGATTGGACAATAGCTCAGTAATGTTAGTGGCTAGGAAAACCTTCTTGGATACATTAGTCTTTCTTTTCTTGATGCACATGTCCTTAAGGAATTTGGCATACCTAGGGACCTGTTTGATTGCATCAAGAAGAGGTATATTAATCTTGACTTGATTAAAAATCTCACGCACCTTATCCATTTATGTACTTTGTTTGTTTTTAAGCCGATTTGGGTAAGGTGCTATAGGCTTGTGCACATTTTCAGCTGAGTTGTCTTTTTCAGTGTTGTCGGAGTCAAGTGGAGGTGGAGTGGGACTAGGAGAGGTGGATGCTTTTGCTGAACTTGATGGTGTTGACACTTAGTTATCAACTTGTATTCCCGACCACAATGTATGAATTAAATTACACTGATTTGGATCTTGAGCCTTATTAGCTTGCCTAAAGTTCCTAGAGTTCGTTAATGGTTGACTGGAAGAGTTTCTTTCTGTCTTTCATCAATTGGATTAGCTTGCTGATTGACTTGATTGTTCTTTATCCTAAGCATGGCTTGAATCAGTGTGTCTTGGGTCTTGTTGAAGGTATCCAACTTTTTTCCATATTAGATAATTGATTTTTGAAAGAAAGTGGCAGAACTTAATTGGAAAAATTTTGTTGATAAGGGGATGGTTGGAAATTATTAGAGAAGTTGGGCCTTACTTGATCATTGTTATTTTGGGCCCATGAGAAATTTGGGTGGTTCTCCAGCCAGGATTGTAAGTTGGAGAGTAAGAATTGTTATGGGCCCTTGAAAAGGCCGCATTCATGGGCTCGGTCAACATCTGTTGAGCCTGAAAAACTGGACACTCCTCAAACACATGGTTCATCTCTTGGCAGTAAGTGTAGCCTACCATTGGGGGCAGTGTTGGGTTAACTTTGCTCACCGGAACTGACTCTTTAGTTTCTATGGCTTCTAGTCTTCGCATAATGTAAGCAAATTTAGCCTCAGTTGCTATGGAATCCTCTATCGAGTGGAGACTTTTTTTTGAAGAGATAAGGTTTGCAGTCCTAGACTCTTCGTTGGAAGGTTCCCATTGTAGGGTTTTCTCAGCTAGAACTTCATATATTTCTCACCCTTCGTTTTCATCTTTTTTCCAAGAAATCCTCTCCACACATGGTTTCAAGAAGAGTCTTATTTTGGTAATCTAGACCATCGTAGAGAATTTGGCATAGCCGCCACTTCTCTACGCCATGATGAGGGCATTGGACAAGAAGGACTTTGAAACATTTGAAATATTTCTAAAATGGTTCGTTGGGTTCTTACTTGCACTGCATTATGTTTTTCCTTATAAAAGGGCGGTCTTGTGGGGAGGGTAGAATTTTTTTTAAGAAGACCTTGAGAAAATTATCCCACGATGTGATAGATCCAGCGTCCAAGTTATAGAACCATTTCTTAGTTAAGTCTTTAAGGGAAAATAGGATGAATCGCAGCCTAATAACATCATCTACAGGTTGGGTAATTTCATCATTTGGCATACTTCTTCAAATTTTCTTATGAAGAAATATGTATCTTCGAACTCTAACCCATGAAACTTGGGGAGTGTGTTAAAGAATTGAGGCTTGAGCTCATAGTTGTTGTCACCAACTGATGGGAGTTGGATGCAAAATGGAAGTGAGGTTCTAATAGGGTAGAACCTATTTTGCAGAGATATTGTTTGTGCCATGTGTGGATCAGTTTTGAGTTTGGATGGTGAACTGTTCCTAGTTAATCTAGACGTAGTTGGGTCTCTCGACCAAGCTGACATACACAATCAATAGAAAACAAGATCACACCAAAATGTCAAAGTTAAAATCAACAAAGCCTATTCTAGGGTAGACTTAGAACTATATGACTCCTAACTTTATATTATCCACAGGAGGTATATTACCGAATCGGACCTTGAGTTAATTGGCCACGTAGGTGGCAAGATCGGTGGAAGGTATCCGTCAAAGAAGGCCTAATTATGCCAAACCACCAACCTTCGAGGTTTCACCTCTCAATCCCCTGCCTAGTCACCAATTGGACAAGAGTCAGATTCGAACAACTTCCTCCTTAGGTCAATCTCCTAGTGAGTCCGAGAAGTCCTTATGGCCAATGTCTATTCAACTTTTTGGATTAGGTTTAGGTTATGAGTGCAAATGAGATGTTGTTTGTGGGTTTTTTTTAAGAAAGGGTAATGACTTCCCCACCTTATCTTGTTAGAGGTTTTGCTCTTAAGTCAATTTTGTACAAGTGTGTAAAATAATAGAATAGTATCACTCAAAGCAATTAAACCACCACAAGTGTTTCCTAATCTAGATGCTATGCAAACTTACCTCATCTCTAGAACTCTTCGACAGTAATTAAAAATTTTAGATAAAAATAGACGAATGCCTAGATGCAAATCTATTTGATTTTTAAATTTCAATCACGAGTTACTATTATTACTAGAAACAGTGTCCAGATAAATTATAGTAAAATCTAACAACTGCAGCAATGGTTCAATAACTACAGAAGAAAACAAAAATCCTAACTCACTGGGATAGCCGCGTTCTCGTGGCTTTGGCCGCGTTTGTGTGGCTTTCCTGAAGCTTCTGGTATTCTGCTTTCTAGGGCAGTGACTATGAAGTACTTTTAATCCTTTGCAGATGCCAACTTCTTGTCACTGTCCCTGTACACACAAACGGAGAAGAATTTAGTTAGAAATCAATGTATACTTTTCTCTCCCCGGTAACGGCGCCAAAATTTGATTGCCAAAAAGAATATAGAGAATATGAAAAGTGTATGTGATTGATTTTGAATCTGAATATTCACAATTTAACCGTGTAGCAAGGGCTAGGTCGAACCTCAGAGAGAGATACGATGGAAGCGTTTCGGTATTGTTGTTTCCAAACACCTTCTTCTTTGTTTGGAGAACTTAAAGAAAGAGATTGGTTGAAAGAAATTTGATTTTATATCAATGTAGAGAAAGATCACAACCTACTAATAATCATCACCATAAACAAATAATACCAACTAGAGATTACCTTCACGCTAAACCCTAAACATGACAGACTTCTCTAGGATTCAAGTAAAACACATAAGACAAATACCAAGATTCTAATTGAAATAGCATTAGTTAAAATTTAATATTAAAATATCAAGAAAATGGTTAAGCATAGATTAAAAAATAGTTAAAGAGTACTTGCAAGTAGTTGACCTAATATCATCATCGTATGCCTTCAAGATAAAACTCAGGTTTAAGCATGCATGTAATTTAATTGGGTTCTCTATTCATTACTATAGGTCCATGGTGGTAATATTAGCAAGTCATGAGAAGTGAATTTAGTTACTCATGGTGGGAAAGAAACAAAGCATGGTTTTTGAATAAGAAAATTGAATGAAATAAAGAAGCAAAATAAAGAAAATAAAGTAAATAACAAAAGAGATATAAAAAGAACAAAAGCATCCTGTATTGATCTGTCACCTTGAATTACAATGACTTCTCCTTCTTACAAATCTTCTTCAAAATAAAAGAAACTTAAAAATTACAATAAAAATTTGAAGAGAAAATAGTTCTAAAGAAAACCCTAAGCTTGGGCTTCTGAGATGCCTCTGCTATGTTGCTCTTCAGGGGTATTTACAGGAGATTTGGAAAGTAGAGTCTCACGTGAACACCTCCACCCAACAGCCACGTACATGGCCTCTAGATAGCCACATTTTCTCTTTTCTGGAGAATACGCGGCCTTTTGAGGAGTCTAGGCACACACTTTAGCACGTGGCTTCATCTCGTCCATCCATCTAAAGATCTATCCTTAGAATCCTCATTTGCATTTTGAAATTTAAAATAACCTTGTTTCCTAGATAACTTAGGAAACAAGTTATCTATAATCCAGTTTAAACTTGAATTCTCTCCTTTATCTTTTGACTTGGGGATCATGCAACCTGATTTAATTGATTTTCTCCTTCATCTCTGATTTAGGATAGGATAATCTCAGAATTATCTTGGGTTTGATGGGCTTTTAGGCTTCTCTTTAACTTGCGAGCTTCTTTTAGATTCTTTTCTTTTCTCTTTTTAATTAAGGAGGTCTGCACATTACTAAACAATAAAATAATTAAATAGTAATACTTAATAAAGAATAAATATGAAAATGTGACTAAAAATATGCATTTTTGATGAAAAATTATAAGGCTAGATTAGAGGCCATGTTTCCTAAGAGACACACTCCAAGGAATCATGTTCATGTTTCTCATGCTACATATGCTCACACTCGTCAAACACAACATGCCCTCACACATCATGCTAAACATGCCACACACATTAAGCATGCTAATGTTTCACATGCTCTACATACACATACACATCATGAATTTATGTATGGCAGAGTATATTCATGCACCTATTGTGGCCGGAATGGTCACTTAGCTAAGTTTTGCTTTGATCGCATTAATGCTTCAAATGGTCATGTTTGGGTTCGAAGAACTAACATTATAGGATCCAAGAAAATATGGGTACCAAAATCAGAAACTTCTTTACTTGATATTAGTACGCACCAAGGCCCAAAGACGTAGGGAGCGGTGGTACCTTGATAGCGGCTGCTCAAGGCATATGACTTGAGATATCAACAACTTTGCAATCCTATCAAGGTATCTTGAAGGTGTCACCGTCACCTTCAGAGATGATTCAAAGGGCAAAATCATTGGTATAGGTAATATCCAAATTGGCTTATCTCCTTTAATAAAAAATATTGTTTTGGTTGAAGGTCTCAAGCATAATCTCTTGAGCATCATCCAACTTTGTGATGAAAGTTTTAAAGTTATTTTTGATGATTCCACTTGTGAAGTTTTAAATAAGAAAACAAATATTTGTGTTCTTTTTTATTTTCATGAAAATAATGTTTATATGATTGATATGTTAAGCTTGCTACTTGTTTAAATGCTTTTAATGAAAATTCTTCGTTATGGCATAGGGGACTAGGCCATGTTTTGTTTGATCATCTATCTAGAATTAACTCTAAAGAATTGATGAAGGGTATTCCTTACTTAAAGTTTGAAAAGGAACGCATTTGTGATGCATGCCAACTTGTGAAACAAATCAAGTCCTCTTTCAAAGCAATCAAGGATATCATGACATCTAGACCATTAGAGTTGATCCACATGAATTTGTTTGGTCCAACAAAAATCAAAAGTCTTAGTGAAATTGTTTTACTTTTGTTTTAGTTAATGATTTCTTTAGATTTACATCGGTTTTCTTTTTGGAACACAAAGATGAAGCTTTTTGATTGGTTATCAATAATGCATATTTTATTCATATTTTCATGCTTAATTTTTATAAAATATTAATTCATTTATTGTTTAGTAATGTGCAGGACTCTATAATCTAAGAGAAAGCCTAAAAGATGCCCAAAAGCCCACAAGATGAAAATAAAGATTAATTGGGAAGATAAAGGAAGCATCTTTTTTATTTCATTTAAATTTGGATTTTAAATTAATTTTATTTAAAATCTAGAGGAGGAGAAGGATAGAATAAGATGAATCCTCATCGTAATTAAAGATAGAGGTGGATTTCTATTTAAATCTAGTTGCTTGCACCACAAGATAAAGATAAAGGGGAGAAAATCTGAATTTAACTCGGATTTAAAGTTAACTTGATCTCCAAGTTGTAACACCCCGTTCCTAGAATACGTACGTAGATATGTATTCTGATTTTTCTAACATATTTCTTTGATTTTATCTTGTATTTGTTTTTGTTTTATGATTATTGGTGTGATTGTTTTGCAATAGATTTGGATTCGTGGACTCGGAGTCAGCCCTAGTCTGAACCTGGGGCCCGAACCTACTGCTTCGCTCGATTTGGCTTTTCTGCTAATCTGATTTGACCGATTTCAGTTTCAAACATCGTTTTCCAATATTTTAGATTTTTCATGATTTTCTAAAATTTTTCAGAATTATTTGTAAAATCTCCAAAACTGGTGTCGGTCGGCATCGCTGACTGATTCCTAGATTTTTAATTTTCAAATGGGATGGAATTTTCAAAAATGGATTTCACTTTACTTCTTATAATTTCATTTTCTATTTAAATTCATTTTTTGAGATTTTTCAGAATTTATCGAAAATCCACCGGTTTTGATGTCGACCAGTACCGCTGAAAGATTTCAGGATTTTTAGTTTGAAATTTACATTAAATTTCTCGAATCCAATTTCATTGAGTATCATAAAATATTATTTTCTATTTTTGAGAATTTTTCGGAGCGATTCTGAAACAGTCAAATTTTTACCCTATTTAAATAATATTATTTTCCCCCCCTTCATTCTTCATTTTCTTCCCCTTCCAAAGTCAACCTGACACAGCCCACTCCCCCCCAATCATATCATCTACCAACCCATATCCCATCACATCAAAATCCCCTTTTTAAATAAACTAACCCCCCCTTTTTTTTCCAATCAATTCTTTTCTTTTCTTTTTCTTTTCCTTTTACTTTTCTTCTTCCTTTTTTTCTTTTTCTTCTTCTTTTCCCTGGAGCCCGACGAGCCCCTCCTCCCTCCGGCGCCCCGGTGGGGGCTGACTGCCGCCGGTGTGACGCCGGCGGCCTGGGCGTGGCCAGGGGGCCAGGAGGCACCCTGTGCGCGGGCGTGGAGGGGAGGCGCAGCCTCCCCCTCTCTCTCTTTCCTTCTCTCTCTCTTTCTCCCTCCCTCTCTGTTGGCCACGCCGGCGGCCGGGACCACCTCCGGTGGCAACTGGCCGGAGAGGGGACCAATTTCCCCCTCTCCCTCCTCTCTCTTTCTCTGATTTTTTTCCTTCTCTCTCCCCTCTCTTTCTTCTCTCTCTCCCCCCTTCCCTCTCCCCTCTCTCCCTTCTCTTTTTGGGGTGGCCGGCGGCCACCCCAGCCTGCGCCAGCCACGGCGACTGGCGCAGTGCACTGCGCCCCCTGGCCTCAGCCAGGGGGCGGCAGCAGGCCAGCCCAGGCCGTTGGCCTAGGCTGGCGTGAGCAAGGGGGGCGACAGCCCCCTCATTATCTCTCCCCCTTCCTTGTTGAGAGCCGCCGGCCGGCTTCCTGGCCGGCAAAGGACCGGCCAGGTGCCCCTGGGCCCACGGGGCTGTTGGCCCAAAGGCCTTCCACCCTAGTTTTGATGATGATTAACTCATGTAGTTATGTTTACTAATAATCTTGTGATTTTAGTTTCAGATCATTGATCAAGATATTAGTTGGTGATTGCTTCAAAAAGATGAGTTTGGAAGCCTTCACTTGGTGATTCCCGTGCCCCAGCATCAAGATCATACCTTTGCACTCGGTGGATCACGTTTGGGATCGAGTCTACTTGAAGATGAAGATCGTCAAGAAGACTTAGGTATCCATAGTTTAGATAGTGTGTTTTAGATCCATTTGTAAAGCTTAGAATAGTTGATATGCTCAAGTGCACAACACTCACAAGTTTTATGATTGGATATTGGTTTTTTTCGGTTTTTAGTTTAACCGATATTTGTTTTCATGAATAGTTGATCAAAACAAGTTTAATTGATATATGTATAGTTGTTTCATTCTATACATGCATGCTTACATGACTTATACAAACTTATTTTGACTTTCCTATTCATGTATTGGAAAAAAAATCAAGTTTGATAAAATACATGTTTTGGTTTTTGGTAAAAATGATAAGACACAAAAATAGTTCATATTGATTGATATTTGAGCTAAACTTTTTACCACATGTTTATATATCAATGCAAAATGATAAAACTATTTTTGGTGATTTTTAGAAGTGTAAAAAGTTTTTTCAAAAATATTTCTAACAAGTGTTTCTGACCCTGATCTGTGCTGACAGGCCAGGTCGGTCGACCGGAAGGGTCGACCGCACCATGGGCCGGTCGACCCGTACGGTCGACCGACGTGCACAGAGTCGTGCACGTCTGACACGCAGTGGGACGGCCGACCGGGCGGTCGACCGGGTCTGAGAGCAGTGCTCTCTATTTGTTTGGGTCGACCGGGCGGTCGATCGGGTTTGCCCAACGGTCACATTTTTGACCGTTGGCGGTCGACCGGGCGGTCGACCGCCAAGCCTGTCACGCTGCCACATCGGCCTAACGGCTAGTTTTGTTTTGGGGCTATAAATACCCCAACTCTTGGGCTATTTTTATAAGATTTTCAAGAGGAAAAATTCCCTACTCTCTGGTTTTAAAAATAAGTTTTTAAAGTGTTTTAGAGCCTCAAAGATTTCATCTTTAATGTTTTCAAGCGTTTGGAAAATTCAAAGAAAAATAGGTTTTTGGGATATTGCTTTAGATCTTCATTTCTATCATATTGCAAGTGTTTTTCCCAAGAATTTTTTCTTTGTTATTTGATTTCCAAAACACCTTGGTTTTCACACTTGAGCTATCTTCTATCCTAATCTATTTAGGATCTTTGTTTTGTGGAAAAAGAGAAAAAGAGAGATTGAGTTTGTGGTCTTTGGAACCACTTGTTGTAAACACCCTTGTTCTTTTTGTATCCCTCTTTGCTAGAGGTTGATCGGGTGATTGGTTTGCTCCCTCTTTGGTAGAGGTTGAGGCTTGTGTTTACTCCCTCTAGTGAGAGGTGGAGATTGGTTGTAACCCTCTTCGGTAGAGGCGTTGGTTGTTGTTTGGCTAAGGGCCTACCCCTCTTGTGTAAGGCGGTGTTTGTATTGAGAGAGGAGTTTGGTACTCCTTGTGTTGTAACAAATCATCTTCGGTAGAGGTTCCCTCGGTGGGAGATAGTGGATTGGAAATCCTACACGGTGGTGTAGACGGGGACGTAGAGCTGGGTGCTCGAACCTCGAAACATATCTTGTTGTTAGCGTTTGATCCATTGTCTCCTAACTCTCTCTCTCTTTACATTTGTGCAAAGCATCATTCATAGCATCATATTGTTGGCCCAAGGTTACAATCACCCGTTTTTAGTGTGTTTTGATGATTACAAAATATATTAGTTATTTGTACTAATCATGTATGTTGTTTTTAGTGTGTTTCAGGGTTCTAATGAAACTAGAGGGTTTCTTTCCTAAAGGAAGGTGTTTTGACTCAAGTCACCTCAATTCGGGCTCAAGAATCAAGTTTTCAAGATCATATGGAGAAGCCCACTTGAAGAACTTGTAGTCCTTAGAACCAATGTAAGAAATAGTTTGTTAAAGTTTGAGTTTGAAAAATTGGCTCTAGGATACACACACACACACACACATTTTTGTATACAAGTTTTCATGTTTAAAACTTTGTGTTTCTAAGTTTCATGCTTCAACAAATATACATGACTCTAAGTTTTACAAAGGTATATATATCATGTTTAAAAATCATGTATACTCTTTCTAGCATGATACTTAGTTTTCTTTACTTCAAATTTTTTTACAAAATTATTCCAAAGTCTGGCACTTGCTGTTTTTTCTGTTTCAGGCAAGACCGGCCGACCGGCCCGGTCGACCGGCGCTTGTGTCAGGACATGCCGCTTGTGCATGTCTGTCGGCCGACCGCTGGGTCGACCGACTGTCTGCAGTTTGCTCTCGGGTTTTCTGGGTCGACCGACTGTCTGCCGCCTTCAGGAAACCTTGTTTCTGTTTTGAGGACGGTCGACCCGAGCGGTCGACCCGAGCCCAACGGCTACTGCCAGCAGGGCGGACGGCCGACCGGACGGGTCGACCGCCAAGCCTGCAGAGCCCTAACGGCTCTTTCCTCTTTTGTGTATTTCTGAAATCTGTTTTTGTAATCTGCTTTGGCAGACTTTTTCAGAGTTGTTGGAGATCTTTTCCAGATCAAATAAACTTAAAATAAATTATTTTTAACCCTTTCCTCTCCCTATAAATAGAGGAGATAGGTCTCTTGCATTTCTGACCAAGAAAAAATACCTAAGTGTTCAAAGTTTTCAAAAGAGAAGAAAAGTTTTTAAGCTCTCCATTTCTCATTCTTTCTTGAGCTTGTTTTCAGTTGTGTTCTCTAGCAAAAATCATTCTACAACTGAGTTTTCTCACTACACTTCTTAGAGCCAAAATTCCCATCCTCATTCTATAAGGAAGTTGTAAAGAGAAAGTGTTTGTAAGAAGTTTGTGATCCTTTTGGTGATCACTTGGTTACTTGTTCCTTCTTCTTGTTCTTGTGGAGACACCTCTTCGGTAGAGGTTATTGTAAGTGGTGGAGCTCGGTGCTCGGGTCTTTGGTAGACCATTGTAAGCGTCCTCGGTGGATAGTGGAAACCCTTCACGGAGGTGAAGGCGGGGAGTAGAGCGGTGGCTCGAACCTCGAAACAAACATCTTGTGTTTGCGATTGCTTTGTGTCCATTTTGCTTTAAATTTCTCTTGCACTCTATTGCTTTCAAATTACTTGCTTGAGATCTTGTTTTCATTCCTTGTGATATATTGTGTGCATTTCATCATTGCATATTATTCATTCTTTGTTCGATCAATTCTCATACAACAAAGATCATATATAGCACTTGCTTGGTGGATCAAAGAGTTTTGGATCGAGTCGGCTTGGAGATTGCGCTCTACAAGAAGACATCGGTACCATAGTTTAGTTTTGGGTTTAGATCCTAATTGTAAAGATTAGAATAGTATGATAAGCTCAAGTTCACAACACACACGTTTCATGTTTTGAATATTGGTTTTCGGTTTTTCGGTTTTAGGTTTAACCGATCTTGGTTTTCATGAATAGATTTTATATCAAAACAAGTTTACATGGTTTAGTGTATATATGATTTGTTCTATATACATGCATGCTTCTATTGCTTAAACAAGCTTAGTTTGATAGTCTACTTCATGAGTTTTATGTTTTGGTATTTATGACAAAACATATTTTTGAATTAATGACAAAAATTATGATATATATTTGTTTCATGTATATTGGATTTCTATCCATATGCATCATGCCTTAATGTTGTTTAATATCATGTTTTTGTACTTGGAAGAGTTTTGGACAAAATGTATTTTCCATTCAAGAATCCAAGTTTTAGAAAATACAAGGTTTGGTTTTTGGTAAAAATGAAAAGACATAAAAATAGTTTTAATTGCTTGATATTTGAGTCAAAACTTTTATCACATGTTTATATATCAATGCAATTTGACAAAACTATTTTTGGGGATTTTTAGTAGTTTATAAGAATTTATTGGATATTTATTCCCCCCAGATTTCTGACCTGTTTTGGTGTCTGCCAGGCTGATCGGTCGACCGGTACGGTCGACCGCACCTGTAGACGGTCGACCGTATGGGTCGACCGACGTGCACAGAAACGTGCACGCTGGCTACACCTTTGGCCGGTCGACCGGGCCGGTCGACCGACTGAGAGCAGGTTTGCTCTCTGTTTGTTTGGGTCGACCGGGCGGTCGACCGCTAGTGCCAACGGGTCAAAAATTGACCGTTGGGCGGTCGACCGGGCGGTCGACCGTCAGGGTAATTCTGGCAAAAATTACAGCCAACGGCTATTTTCTGGATTAGCCTATAAATACCCCATTTGTAAGAGTTTTTCTCTAAGAATTTTTGTGCGAATTTTTATATACTCTCTAGTGTTTTTACAGCATTAAAAAGAAGTTTTTGAGCTTAATTTAAACAATCTTTTTGGTGTTTTCATTAGGGTTTGAAAAATCAAAGAAAAGGGTTTTGGAAAAGCTTTTGAATTGAACTTCTCTATCTTGGTTTCATTTATTTCCCAAGGATTTTCTTTGAGTTGCTGGTTTCAAATCCCTTGGTTTTCTCCACACTTGAGCTAAAATCTACTATAATTCTATAGGTTATTTGTGTGGGAAAAGAGATTGTTTTGTGGTTGTTGTTTGAAACCACTAAGTTGTAAACCCAATTCTTGCTTTGTGCCATTTCCCTCATTGTGTTGAGGAGGTTGTGCAACTTGGGTTGTGAGGTGTTTTGTGTAAGCTTGGTGCTAATCCCTCAAGTTGTGAGGTGATTGTTTGTTGGATTGAGAAGTGCCTCAAGGAGGAGGTTGTATTTGTAAGAAGGGGAGTTGGGAACTCCTTGTAATTGTGATTGCCCCAAATCCTCGGTGGAGGTTCCCTTTGTGGGAGTCCTTTGTAGACAAGCTAGTGGATTGGAAATCCTTCGTGTGTCGAAGGCGGGGATGTAGAGCTGGGTGCTCGAACCTCGATAACATATCTCTGTGTTTGTGTTTGATCCATTGACTCTCTCTATCTCTCTCTTTACTTTGTGTATTGTGCATATTGCTATATCCTATACTTGCTTGTGTGTGCATCATTGTTGTAATTGCAATTAGTTTTTAAATTCCGCATTAAGTTCACTAGATTAGCATCGTCACCTATTCACCCCCCCTCTAGGTGACTTTTCACATCATGCACAATCAAAGGTGCCCGCTATTACCTTCACAGCGGAAGATATGCTTCTCAAAGACAACAAGCACGATCGACCTCTGTACTACACCGGATATATCGATTCAACGTGCATCGAAAGAATACAAGTCGACCCGGGGTCCGCACTTAGCATCATCCCCAAAAGGCTTCTTTACTTCCTCGGCATACCACTGTACAGGTTGTCCGCAACCACTACTACAATATACGATTTCAACGCCGGGAGCAGTCATCCACTGGGGAAAATTCGACTCCGTTGCAGAATCGGGAGCCTGAAGTTAGAAGTGACATGCTATGTCATTGATGCTGACACATCATATAACCTGCTGCTAGGACGACCATGGATCCATGCCAACTGGATCGTTCCCTCCACCCTGCACCAATCCTTCAAATATGTTGAAGATGACTCGACAGTACAAACTGTCTTTGCTGAGAAGCAACTATTCAAAGGGGTAGAAAATTACTTCACTGATGCTCTCCTGTATCAAGAGGCCGGTGGAACGCCTAAAGAACCATTGCCGGACAATGATGAAAGTGGCAATGAGGCGGATTCAAAATCCGAAGCAGGCATGCCAGCCATTCTGATTGGGAACCAATTATAGCATGTCTCAATAATCCCCAATGTAATACTCCTTCAGAGGATGAAGGTGAATGGGTAATCAATGATAATATTTCTTTCGATTATCATGCGAGTATTGGGCTGTTTGAATCCATTACGGATGGCTCTCTACACATGCCCTTGCATAAGCCAAGTGCGTCCAGTACGCCCATGGAATCCGCAGAAGGAGCTGTTTTAGTGATCCCGCCATCCAAAGAAGGTCAGTTACCGATAATCTTCGATAAAACCCAACCACGGGGACCCATAGCTACAGATTCAAGTTCAGAGTCAGATACTCCACAATTCTTTCATTATGCGCGGCCGGCGCGCCATATTATGAAGAAAATGGGATACAACTTGAAGCATGGAGAAGGCCTGAATTTTGGAAAAGGAAGGCGTAGTTTGATGCGGAACTTTGTGCCTAAAGGGAAGCCTGCAAATTACTATGATAGTACACGCAGGGGGTTGGGATATGTTACACCCACATCGTCAGCAATGGTTCAATTCAAAGACGATGAACCAATCCCATCACATTCAGCCTCCTCCTCCGAGTGGGACTCAGACGTCAGTATGGGAATGATGTTCGAAAACCTCACTGTCAATATGACTTCAAGCAGTCAATTAGAGCCTACAGAAGCTATTAATGAGGAGCCATGGGCCCAGCAATTAAACCTCCAGTGGGAAAAGCGATTCGAACTACGCGAACCACCTACTGAAGACAAGGTGATGCAGGTCAACTTGGGTAGTCAAGATCACCCTAAACCCATCTTTATAAGTGAAAGCCTATCACTTATAGAAAAGCAAGAATTGATAATACTCATGAAAGAGTTTATAGACGTCTTCGCATGGAGCTACGAAGACATGCCTGGACTTGATCCACAGGTCGCTATGCACCGTCTAAATATCAAGCCCGACGCCAAGCCAGTCAAGCAGCAACAACGTCGGTTTCGCCCGAACATTATGGAAGCTATTGAAGCCGAAGTTCACAAGCTCATTGCATGTGGCTTCATCCGGGAGGAATAACATCCAGATTGGGTAGCCAATATTGTCACCGTCCTCAAAAAGAACGGGAAAATATGGATCTGCATCGACTATCGTGATCTCAACATGGCCTGTCCTAAAGACGAATTCCCACTGCCCATCACCGACGTCATGATTGAAAACACATGCGGGTTCGAAAGGATGTCTTTCATGAACGGCTTTTCAGGGTACAACCAGATTAAGATGTATCCCGACGACGAGAAGCATACTTCGTTTCGAATACCATTGGGGGTATACTGCTACACTGTAATGCCCTTCGGACTGAAGAACGTCGGAGCAACCTACCAGCGGGCAATGAGTACGATCTTCCGCGATCATCTCCGAAAAACGGTGGAGTGCTATGTCGATGACATTGCCGTCAAAAGTCGCAACAAGAATGAACATCTTCGCGACCTGAGAACGATGTTCGATATAATGCGGGCTCATCAACTGAAAATGAACCCGACAAAATCCTTCTTAGGAGTGTCAAGTGGCAAGTTCCTTGGGTTTATTGTCACATCAAAAGGGATTCATCTTGACCTAGACAAAGTCAAAGCCATTCAGAGCATGCATCCACCGAGGAATCTCAAAGAGCTTAGAGGCTTGCAAGGCAGGCTGGATTATATCAGAAGATTCATTGCAAATCTCTCAGGCCGCTGTCAACCGTTCACCCGACTCATGAAAAAGGGTGCTTCCTTCGTATGGGATCAAGCTTGTCAGGAAGCCTATGAAGACATCAAGAGGTACCTCACAAAGCCTCTAGTCTTAATAGCCCTTAAATCAGGGAAACCATTCTTGCTTTATGTAAAAGCTCTGGACTACTCCCTCGGTGCCCTCCTCGCTCAAAAGGACGACAATGGCCACGAGCAGGCCATTTATTATCTGAGCAGAACTCTCATAGGAGCGGAATCTCACTACAACCCTATCGAGAAAGAGTGTTTAGCTCTCGTCTTCGCTGTTCAGAAGACACGACATTATTTGGTCGGCCAGACCATACATGTCATCTCCAGAGTAAACCCATTACGTCTTCTTATGACGAAGCCAGGATCATTGAATTCAAGATTGGCTAAGTGGGCACTTTTATTATCTCAATACGACATGATTTCACCCCTCAGAAGGCGGTTAAAGGCCAGGCCCTTGCAGAGTTCTTGGCTGCTCATCCAGTTCCGGAACATTCAAAACTTCACGAAGATATCCCTGATGAAGTCTTCGAGTCTTATGCAACCTCAGAAGAGGAAGTGTGGCAGATGTTCTTTGATGGAGCATCGCGAATGGGTCCTAAAGGCAAGATTATCGCCGGAGTGGGGGTTGTGTTTATCTCCCCGCAGAACCATGTTCTTCCCAGAGCATTTTCTTTGACAGAATCATGCTCCAACAATGTAGCAGAATATAATGCTCTGCTCATCGGTCTTCAACTCGCCCATGGAATGGGGGTACGCTACCTCGAAGCTTATGGCGATTCAAAACTGATCATCAATCAGGTTAAAGGCGAATACGAGGTCCGCCACGAAGACTTGGTACCCTATTACCACACAGCCATTGAATTGGCTAACCTATTTGAAGGCTTCTACATTGGGCACGTGTCTCGATCTCAAAACACCAAGGCAGACGCCCTTGCTGCATTAGCTACGACACTAGCCTTGCCAGCCGACACCGAGTATCACCTCACAGTCGCAACTCGACATCTTGTATGCTCCAAGCACATGCTAAGAACTCGAGAAGTTTATAATGTCTCCACGGATCTTGAACCAAGAGACTGGCGCTTTCCTCTCATCGACTATGCTTTGCACGGTCTGCTTCCAGACGATCCTAAGGAAGCGGCGTCCATCAGACGAAGGTCTCTCCATTTCTACTACGGTCCAACTTTGAAGACACTTTACCGTCGTTCATATGAAGGTGTTCTCCTCCGTTGCCTTTCTCATTCAGAGGCACAAGAAGCGCTTAAAGAAGCGCACGATGGCATTTGTGGAGCTCATCAGCCAGGTCCAAAACTCAAAGACAGGTTGCATAGGCTTGGATACTATTGGCCAACCATGATAGCCGACGCCATCTAATATGCACGAAGGTGTAAAGCATGCCAGATCCATGTAGACTTCATACACCAGCCTTCGGAGTTGCTCCACCCGACTGTTGCTTCATGGCCATTTGAAGCATGGGGAATAGATGTCGTAGGACCAATCAGCCCTCTTCGACAAAAGGTCACCGGTTCATCCTCGCAATAATCGATTACTTTTCAAAATGGGCGGAAGCTACACCATTAGCTGAAGTCAAAACCTCTAATGTGGTTAACTTCATTAAACACCATGTCATCCATCGATTCGGTGTTCCTAGGCGGATCATCCACGACAACGGTCCCCAATTCATAAGCTAAGTGTTCTATCGGTTCTGCGATAAATACCGAATTCAGAATGTGGCTTCAACCGCCTATAATCCTGCCGCCAATGGTTTAGCGGAAGCATTCAACAAGACGATCATCAAGCTACTCAAGAAGTTCGTCTCCTCGAATAAGCGGGATTGGGACGAAAAGCTTGGCGAATGTCTTTGGGCCTACCGGACCACGGTTCGAACACCGACAGGTAATACGCCTTTTTCCCTGCTATATGGGTGCGAAGCAGTCCTCCCATTGAAAATCCAGATGCCATCATTGTGGGTAGCTCTGATTACTAAAGTCACATCAAAAGACAATGATCGGTTGCGTCTTCAAGAGCTCGAATCCCTAGATGAGAAGCGGCTACAAGCGCAGCAACATATTGAGCTATATCAAGCTTGAATCTCAAAAGCCTTCAATAAGAAGGTAAAATAGAGAGTCTTCCAAAAAGGAGACCTGGTTTTAGCCGTCAGACGACCAATGATTATGACGCACAAGACCAAGGGCAAATTTCAGCCTAAATGGGAAGGACCGTTTGTAATAGAAACAGTCTATTCAAACGGAGCATACCGCCTCGTGATTGTAGATGGCGACCTACTCATGATGCCGATCAATGGCAAGTTCTTAAAGAAGTATTATCCTTAATCAAGGATTCTTCTCATGATCAAGTTAACATTACACCTCTGATCAAGATCTTCGTGTCCAAAGTACACACAAAGAGAGCCTTTCTCTTCCTCCAAGCGAGATAATACAACTGTAAACCAGTGGGAACCTGGTCACATACTGGCTGTCCCGAAGGAGAATCAAGGTTATGCATATATTAACCAGATAATCCGACATCCTTAACGATTAAGGATAGAGGAAAATGTTGGCCTGTAAGCCCAACATAAATCCTTGACAACTCATCATGCTGAGGGGAATAGCATGGCTAGCCCAACTCAAACGGTAGTTGGTAAAGGCATATCAAACCCATCGACAGCTGGGGGTTTGCTAAAAATCCTAAGGGACCCGTTCCCATTTGATTCCCTCTCCAAAGTCACTTACCAATTCTCATCCATAGAATGGTAAGGCCATAAATATATTCCGCTGTTACGTTAACATTAAACCTATGACAACAATTCCCTCGTTTCTCCCCGTGAGAACGAGACCTCCAAAGTCACTTACCAATTCTCATCCATAGAATGGTAAAGCCACAAATATATTCCGCTGTTACGTTAACATTAAACCTATGACAGTGATTCTTTAGTGAAAACGAGACCTATTCCCAAATTCCATCACCAACCTTAAGCTTGGTGGCGTCTCAACCAGTTATGTCATTGCGACCTCTAACTGGCAGACAGCCAAGTCTCAATTTTGAGCTTGTTGACATTTACAAAAGATAAGTCTCAACTCCGAGCCCTGTTGACATTTACAAAAGACAGGTCTCGATACTTGTTGACATTTACAAAGACAAGTATCACCAACCTTGAGCTTGATGGTGTCTCAATCGGTTATGTCATTGCGACCTCTGAACCAGCAGACAGCCAAGTCTCAACTCCGAGCCCTGTTGACATTTACAAAAGACAGGTCTCGATACTCGTTGACATTTACAAAAGACGAGTATCACCAATTTTGAAGCTTGGTGGCGTCTCAATCGGTTATGTCATTGCGACCTCTGAACCAGCAGACAGCCAAGTCTCAATTCCGAGCCCTGTTGACATTTACAAAAGACAGGTCTCGATACTTGTCGACATTTACAAAAGACAAGTATCACCAACCTTGAGCTTGGTGGCGTCTCAATCGGTTATGTCATTGCGACCTCTGAACCAGCAGACAGCTAAGTCTCAATTCCGAGCCCTGTTGACATTTACAAAAGACAGGTCTCGATACTCGTTGACATTTACAAAAGACGAGTATCACCAATTTTGAAGCTTGGTGGCATCTCAATCGGTTATGTCATTGCGACCTCTGAACCAGCAGACAGCCAAGTCTCAATTCCGAGCCCTGTTGACATTTACAAAAGACAGGTCTCGATACTTGTCGACATTTACAAAAGACAAGTATCACCAACCTTGAGCTTGGTGGCATCTCAATCGGTTATGTCATTGCGACCTCTGAACCAGCAGACAGCTAAGTCTCAATTCCGAGCCCTGTTGACATTTACAAAAGACAGGTCTCGATACTCGTTGACATTTACAAAAGACGAGTATCACCAATTTTGAAGCTTGGTGGCGTCTCGATCGGTTATGTCATTGCGACCTCTGAACCAGCAGACAGCTAAGTCTCAATTCCGAGCCCTGTTGACATTTACAAAAGACAGGTCTCATCTTTCGATCCGACAAGGACCAGCTTCGGGCTTGGTGGCGTCTCAACCAGTTACGTCACCGCGACCTCTGAACTGACAGATAGCTAAGTCTCATCATCCAACCCAACAAGAACTATGTTCTCAAGAAATCGCAATACAATTTAGAATCACAATTCAGAAAGAAGAACAAGATTGGAGATTCGACAAAAGAAGAAAAAAAATTTTCATTCATTCCAAAAGGATAAAGTACATGGAGCTACAGGCGCACACTGTATGATCTAAGCCGCTCTCCAAGGGAGTCCAGCCTCGTCCTCCTGTCATCAGCTGCCTGGGCAAGCGCTTGCGACCTCAGCTCGGCCTCATTGAAATCCATTGCCTGGGTCAGACGAGCTTCAACCTCCGCCAAAGTTGCCCTCTGTGACAATCCCTGCTGTGAGAGCTCTTCATTTTGAGCCTTGAGCTGCTCAAGCCGCGCAGTTTCTTCAAGACGCACCGGTTCAGCCTTGGACAAGAGAAGGTTTCCCTTCCTAATCTTCTCCTTGGCCTTCGTAATCCTATCTTCAGCATCAAGAAGAGCACTGGTGGAGGCATCGATGGCATTTCCAACCTCTGCTTGCCTTGTTTCCAAAGATTTCAAGTCAGAAGAGATAGCCTTAGCAGCCTCTTGAGCGGCAAGCCGGGCCTCGTGCTTTTGAGCGACAAGACGCGCGAACCGCTCATCAACTAAAGACTCCACGTCCGAATAGCGGAGACGGCGCCATTCCTCTACATCCTTCTCAAATTCATCCACCAGGAGTTCCAAAGCAGTAGCCTGGTGATACCCCTCAAAATCCCGAATACTTTCGATGCCACGGGAGAGGACCACCTTTAACTTTGAGAACGGCATAGTCGAGCCCTTCAAAACCAGGTCGATAGTTCGCCCAAAGCCTTTATAAAAGCTATCGACGAGGTCACCTATATAATCGTTCTCAACCTCAGCCACTTCTGGTAGAGAGGTAACCTCAGAGAAATCCACCAGCCTGGCCGACACTATCGTGGAAGGAGCAATGGGAACATCAACAGCAGGACAGATTGTCAGTGATCTCTGCGTAGTCTTCATGGAAATTAGTGCGCTAGCCACCGCTGAGGTAGGACTAGTGACCATCTCCTGAACAGCAGGTTCAACCACCAGGGTTGGAGAGGTAGGGCTGGTAATCACCCTCAGCTCCGCGCTTGGCAAAATTGTCGGCACCTCACTCGTTGATATAGTTAGGAGTGAGGACACCTCGGGAACTGCTACCCCTTCAACCTCTGGTCCTTCGGCTGACTTGGGCCGATAAGAGGGCAGGTCGCCATATAGCGCATCCAACACAGCAGCATCCGCCGCGGTCGAAGTGCTCATATCACCCCTGGACTCCCTAGGAAGATCAGCCGGTTCCCTTGAAGTTGACGCACCTTGAGGCGGAACACCTGTAACAAAATTGTGTTTAGGCAAGACACAGTAAACAATAAAAGCCAAGAGGTCAGGACAGTACCATAAGATGATGTCGCCTCAAACATCTCGGCAGCCGCATCAGTCTCCATGGGCTCCATCGGAAAATTCTTGGCGGAATCAGCACAAATGACCGGCCCGCTCGCCGAATCTCCTGTGGACCATCCAATAGAGCTTGACGCTACAGGACTTCCTTTGGAAGTCCCAGCGCCCGAGGGACCAATGTCGGCCACATCACCTCCGGACTCCTCCGGACGGGCAAAAGAACCAGCTTCAGTTCCATACGTAAATAGGGGATCATAATGTTCCCCTTGCTCTCCAGCCGCCTCAGCTCCTGCGTCAGAAAGCGGATAGTAAGTCAATGGGAACACACAAAAAGGCGTATTATATGGACGGGGTTAATCTTACCCCGACCTGGAGCAAATTCACCGCTAGTCGGTTCAGCAACCGACGGTTCAGCCGCTAATGGGGCAGCAGGAGGAATCGCTGTAGAGGGATAACCCTCTACGACAATCGTAGGAGCTTGGCGGCGGGCTTCTTCGCCAACGATTTCCTACGAGAGCTACCTTCCCGCTTTCTTTTGAAGTGGCCTTCAGAATCCTCTTCCTCCACTTCTTCTACACAACGAGGGGGAGCCGTCCCCATCACTCCAGAGCCAGTTGCAGGAGTCTCAGCCCCCGCTCCCACCTCGAAGCGAGGACTCTCGGCATCTGAGGCCTCGCTGTCTTCCACAGCAACAAATTCCTCTATACCTGGGGTGCGAACCCTTTTGCCTTCCCTTTTCTCAGAAGCCTTCCATCTCAGCCGCTGAGAAATTAACTTCACACCAGAACTATTGACCTTGAATTCGAGAGGTGTGAGTTGGAAGTGGCATACCACTGGCAGAAGCACAGGGTCATTAGAAGATTGGGATTCTTCAACGGCGTACGCAGCCGCGCCCCAGTACCGTCTGCAGTAAAGAATCGCCAGGCACGGGCCCCGTCAATAAGGCTCCCCATGAAGGCCAAATCAGGATTAAGGTTGCCCACATACAGTTGGTCATATCCAAACTGCCGAGCAAACCGACTTGGAACGTAGGGCTCCAAATAGCAGGTGTCCCCGCTTCTATACAATAAATGTGAGGGCCGGATACTGACCAGCCACTCAAAAACTCCCCGGCTCAAGGAAGACCGCCCTTCCCCCGCATCTCGGAACTCCTCGTCATATCCTGCACCCTGAATATGGGGGAAACAGCGGAAGAGACCGTAAACGTCATATCGACGCACCAATTTACGGTCCTCAGCCATGTAAGTCTTCTGCCATGAGCATCCTTCGAATCGGCAGAGGAGCGCCATTCGAACACCTTGCGGAGGGTCTTCTCAAGCTTCAATTAAAGAAGGACAATGTAAGGCGAACCACACCATCAGATAAGTATAGGGCAGACCTATCCTAGGATTGGGTCGTCACAAGGCAAAATGGGTCCCTTTCCACGCTTCGTTGCTGGTGGCCTGCAAAAAGCCTCCGTCAATGCACGAAGGCCTCTCTGGATACAGCACACCATGGCCGAGAGAAGTCCCAGAGGACGACCATGAACCAAACGACCAGCGGGCAGCAAAACATTCGGATGAACGATGTCACCCGAAGAAGACGGCACCACGCACCTCTTCAGCCAGACTGTTAAGAAACCAGCCAGAAGTGCCTTCTGGGACATCGGCCTGCGTTCCTGTGTAACGCCCCGATCCTGGCGGATACGGAGACATTACTGCAACGTATATACGCAAGTCAGAAGTACCTTCACGTATATACGCTAAGCATCAGTACAGGCAAGAATCAGAGTACGGAAGCAAGTGGTGCATTATACATTCCAACATATGAGTACAATTACAAAGTTATCACCAGAGGTGATCCGATACTACAATAATATTACATCACCAGAATGGCGCAATTGCGAGAATACAAGGGATGTACAGGAGTAAACGGTAAAAAGGGCACTCACGAGTTTACTAAAGGAAAACTCGAGAGGCACACAGGGGGCCTGGAAGAATAGAGCTCTGAACGGTCTGCCGGAGATCCACGCTACCGCTGCGCCACTCTGATCAGCAACAGGGAGAATCCACACGCTCCAAGCTCCATGACCTGGACATGAGAATCCAGGGGAGTCAGATGAAACTCCCCAGGCGAGTGGTGAAGCAAAAGCCAAGTGGCGAGCAAGGGTAAGCACATGTAAAGCGATAAGACCAAGTATAGCCGAGGACGAGCAAATCTGATTGTATGGTTTCAGATCATGGCTCCATAAGACTAGTACGTCGAAGGAATAATCCAAACAAGGAAACCCTCATCTATATACCCTTATCTTATGTCACCATAATCTAAGCACATACAACCCGACTGTACTCAGGGCATGATAAGATAATGAGCAGGTGGCAGGTGGATACAAGAGATAAAGCAGGGTATGAGCAGCTAATACTATAATACTCATAAAGCCGAAAATCTGAAGTAAAACCAGTACAAGCAAATATGGTGAGGCATATCACAGATTCAAAGCCGTTTAAGTCGCAGGCTTCAGTATGCGTCCCATTCCACATACCTCTACTTACAACTTAAAGAGCTGGTTATTAACTTGACACTTATTATTACTCGTCTTACCCTGATATCTAGCTATGTGAACTAGCGTCCCAGCACACATAGATCCATATCCGAGTAAAGCAAGGTTGTTATTGGAAACCAGCGGGGGTATCAACGAACTATGTTTACAGTGGGTCCCGTACATACCCGGGACCACGGCCCAGGATTGTTCCGTTGCTTGGTGACGGAACCTGCCGCAAGGCTAACAGGAGGGACTTATGTATGCCCTTATCATGATGGTACCAGGAAGGAGGGAGCCAGCACTCCCCTCGTCGCCTGGAGGCCCACAGGTCAGACCGGAAGTTTTAGTTGCACAACATGCCTAATACCACTGTAAACACGAACACATATTGATAGCCGCAAGTTTTTCCCGACCCGATGCAAGTTGTTCCTTTTATGAATTATTGGATGATTATCAGATTCCGGAATGAGGAAGAACAAGTCAGGAATACAGGTATCACAGGAGTACTGGTTCGTACTATAATATATCACATGTATCAGGAATACATGTATATCAGGAGTACAGTTTGTACTATCAAGATGTCAGGTCATCATTCCCGTTATCGTGATAATCATGAGAGTCAAGTGTGTCATGCCGGGTGTCAAATGATAGCATGACAAGATGGAGATATTAGACAGGCAACCAGTCATGTCAAGAGATTGATATTAGTCCGGTGGTAAGTCATGTCATAACAAGGGTCTTGCCAAAAAGTAGCAGGTCTGGTGTTAGGTGATAACAAATCAATTGTCAGGTGATATACATGTGTTAAATAGTAACATGCATAAATGACAGGTATGAAGAAATGGCACGGTGGTAGAATAGTAGCTGAGCACAACCAAGCGGAGCTGGGCAAGCTGGAAATACAGACAGCAAACAGGATTTATCCCTGGAGCGTCTGGCAAGGTTACCGGGACAACTCGGCTTAAGGTGCGAGTAGGAAATCCGCAGCATCTCACCTAGACGAATCTAGTGGTAAAGCGCTGAACGCTGATCATGATAACCAGGCGGAGCTGAACAAGCTGGAGGCACAGGCAGCGAACAGAGTTTAGACACTAATGCGCTCTGCGAGGTTACCGGGATACTCGGATCAAGATACGAGTAGAAAATCCGGCAGCAACTCGCCTAAACGAATTTAGTGAATAAAGCACCGAGCGCTAAGCATGCTCACCAGGCAGAGCGGGGAAACCTGGCGATCCCAATCACGCCTCTTTCGAGACAGTGAGGGACCGGAGGCTGAAAGGTCGACCACGCATGGTATGAAGCAGTAGGATACATCACAGGCATAGTATGAGTACAAGAAGTTAACTACCCTAGTACAAGCATTCGTCACAGAGCAATACATGTCCAGATATTGGCACTCGGCCATACACATATACAGGAACTCAGCCCAATACAAAATACATGGAAACATGGAATAAAATACATGTCGACCCGACAAAGCGGGGAAACCCAAATGGAGGCGAGAGCGAGGACACTCGCCTAAATCACCAGAAAGCCGAAAGTCTGGAATCCATGGAACTCGCGCACGCGCCATAAAATAATATATATATGAGGAGAGAGAAAGTGTACAGGGAGACGCGGTTTGAGGAAGTGAGACGCGGGGGTTCGTGTTGCAGGAATGGCAGACGCCGGAATAGCAAAAGCGGAAATCACAGACGCGAGGATCGCGTCGCGAGAATAGCAGACGCGGGAGTTAGCGTCGCGAGAATAACAGACACGGGAATCACAAACGTGGGAATAGCAGACGCGGGGTTCGCGTCGCAAGAATAGCAGATGCGGGAATCACAGAAGTGGGGATCACGTCGCGAAGGTGCCATAATGCGAGGCCGGGGCCTGCGTTTAAGTCAGGGCATGAGAACGCGGACGCGAGGATAAACTCCGCGTCACGCCAACCAGGATAGAACACAGACGCGGGCACTTAGCTTCGTGTCGTGCCGATACAATAACGCGAAGGCCGCGTTATGGAATGGCCTAGACGCAGGAGATAAACTCCGCGTCTAACCAGCAACAGATGGAAAAGAGAGGGAGACAGGGAAAGGGTGAGACACAGAGATGGCCCAACTCCAAATCCAAACCAGTAAATGGTCGAAGTGAAGAGGGTGATGGTAATTAGTAGAGGGGATGATGATGAAGATGGAAGTGTTGTCGTTGTAAGCATCACCGTTACAGATTACCGGAATAATCGTAAACGATTACCAGAATAATCATCGGAGATGTTACCGACGAAGAAGAGCTCAGCCCCAATCCAAAAGGAGTGGCCGGCCCTTGAGTCTTGCCGACGAAGAAGAGCATGGCCCCAATCCAAAAGGAGTGGCTGGCTCTGATAAGAGTCATTTTCCAATGGAGAAGACGAACAGGAAGAGGAACCAGGAAGAGAGAGAGAGAGACTCAGGAGAGAGAGTGAGAGAGTCCAAGAGAGAGAGAGAGAAATTCAGACCCAGGGAGAGAGAAAACAGGGAGAGAGAGAGAGAGAAAGTGATGAAGGCAGGAGAGAGAGAGAGAGAGAGAGATTCCAGGAGAGAGAGAGGGATCCAGGGAGAGAGAAAGGAGAGGGAAGGGGGCTGTTGCCCCCCTGGCTCCCGCACACAGCGCCCCCCCTTGGGGGCGCTCGGCCTGGCCGCCGGCCAGGCGGCGGCGCCGGGCGGCGCTGGCCGCCGGCAGAGGAGGAGGGGGCCGCTGCCCCCTCAACAGGACAAAGGAGGGGGTCTTGCCCCCCTCCAGCAAAGGAAAAGAGGGGGGCTGTTGCCCCCCTCTCAGACCACGCACAGGGGGCCCAGGCGAGCCCCCTGGCCGCCCACGGCCGCCGGCACAGCGCCGGCGGCGCCCCGAACTGGGGTGGCGCCGGCCACCCAAGAAAAGAAGGAGGGGGCTTGCTGCCCCCTCAACAGAAGTGCACAGGGGGCCGGGAGGCCCCCTGGCCGAGCCCAAGGCCGCCGGCAAGGCGCCGGCGGCGGTCTGCCTCCGCCGGAGGTATCGAAGGAGGGTGGAGGTCGGCGGTGATGGTGGTTGCCGTGGCCGAATCAAGGAGGAGGAAGAAAGAGAAAGAAGTTGGGGAAATTGGTATGTGGAGAAGAAAGAGAAAGAGATAGAGAGAGAGAATTGAGGGAGAAATTAGGAAGTGAAGTGAGAGAGAGGAAGAATTTGGGGGAAGAGGAAGGAGGTGCGGTGGTTGTCGCTGGCGCCAGGGGAAGGAGAAGAAGGAAGGGAAGAAAGAGAAAAAGAAAGAAAAATGAAAAGGAAAAGAAAAAGGAAAAGGAAAAGAAAATAAAAAGGAAAAGGAGAAGATATGATGGGATGTGATGTGATGGGAGATGGGGGTTGGTGAGGGGGTGTGTGTCCCACGTGGAGGAGTTGGTGGGAGAAAAGAAAGGGAAGAAAGAGGAGAAAGGATAAGTTTTGAATAAATAATAATATTATAATATGGCCGCGAAAATTGACTGTTCCAGAAAAATCCCCAAAAATACCCGGAGGTAGAAAATGTCATCCTGAGGACTAATATGAAATCAGTTTTCAGAAATAAAATCCCATTTTCAAATTAAAATTCCGGAAGTCCACCGCCGATACCGGTCCACACCGGGTCGGCCGGATTTTAATAAATTCTGAAAAATCCCAGAAAATGTATTAAAGAACAAAATATGATTTTAAGAAGTAAAGTGAAAACAGAATCCAGAAATTCAATTCTGATTGTAAACTAAAATCCCGGAGTCAACCGGCGATACTGGCCGATACCGACTCCGGTGGAATTTACATAAATTCATAAAATCCTCAGAAAAAGTATATAGATAGGAAATGCAATTCTAAGAGATAATGTCTAAAGGCCCTTCTAGTAATTGTTGGCCCAAAGGCCATTATCCCAGTTATTTTGATGATAACAAAACATATTTAGTTATGTATTTAACATTTGTGTTTCAGAATATTTCAGGTTATTTAACAAGTTGTTTTTGACGGCTCCGCTAAAAGACTCACACATTTGGAGTTCGCCGCAAAAATGAAGATTCCCAAGCTATGCACAACTAGGATGCTTTGGGATCAAGATGATGATATGAAGATCAAGACAAGACCAAGACAACAAAGAAAAACAAGAGTTGTATTTTTACTTTTATTTTAGATATTTTGTCAAAGCTAGATATTAGAAGTAGAGCTATGGGATTATCACACACACACACACACCTTTTAGTTAGGTTCATGGCTTCAAAAAGATTTTCAAATTCCATTTCTAACTTAGTTCTAAAGAGAACATTTTTTTGGAAATAAGATTTTTAGAAAAACAATAGTTTTGGAAAAACATTTTATGGAAAAACAAGTTTTTATCAAAAGGATTTTTATCAAACTATTTTAACATGATAGAAGTATGACACATGCTCATACTCTATGTTTTTACAAGTTCCAAGATTTAACCCAAGACCCAAAACCAAAAACCAAGATTTTCTGGTTCTGGAAGTTCTGTTTTTCAGAACTCACAGTAACCGGTCGACCGGCCCGGTCGACCGATGTGCACAATACTGTGCACGTCTATATCAGTCGACCGACCCGGTCGACCGATGTACACTTGCTTTCACAGGAGTTTTCGGTCGACCGACCCGGTCGACCGATGAACCCAACAACGGTCATTTTTGACCGTTGGCGTCGACCGACCCGGTCGACCGGACTCTGTCAAAAGTTCTGACAGATCCAACAGCTATTTTTTCTGGCTGATTTCTCTTTTGGGATTTGGTATCAACGAATTTGTGAGACTGTTTTGGACCTCTATAAATAGAGGGTCACCTCATATTGATTAGACAACTATTGAAAAACATTTTTAGAGCCATCAAGAAGATTTTTACAAGAGATTTCTAAAGATTTCCAAGCTCTTCTTTTTAGACAAGATTTTCTCTCAAAAGTCAAAATTCCAATCACCCATCTTGAAGCCTACATCTCTACTTCTCTCTAGCTTAGCACTACACAATCCCATATATCTACATCTACATATTTGGTTCTAGGATTGTGCTTAGTGAGCTTTTGTAAAGTGATCAAGTGTTGATCACTCTTTTCTTACTTGAGTGAAGTTGTAGAGGCATCGGCCTCAAGGCGAGCTAGTGTGCTCAAGGTGGTGTTGCGGCATCACGAGAGACGGACAAGTGTGTCCTTGTATTGTTGATCCAGTGGGATCCTCAATAGTGGAAATCCTTCAAGTGTGAAGGCGGGGACGTAGAGCGTGGCTCGAACCTTGGAAACAACTCCTTGTGTTTGCGTTTGATCAAATCTCTCTAAACTCTATCTCTTTATTACTTGCTTTTTTATATTGTCTATTACTTGCAAGAATTTGTGTATTGTGCTAATTGTTAAGTTAATTTTTAAATTCCGCATTATTGCCATAATTCATATAGCCATCACCTATTCACCCCCCCTCTAGGTGATTTCAATTGGTATCAGAGCCAAACCCTACAACTTAGGTCTAACCACCTTAGGGAGATCCATATTTGGCTATATACATTTGTGTTGCATTTACATTTGCTTGTGCATTCATGGCATCCATGGACTTTTCTAGCATTAAATCCCCACCCAAGTTTGATGGTTTAAACTTCCCATTTGGAAGGTGAAAATGAATCTCTTCCTTAAATCCCTAGGAGTTAGGGTAGCTAGGGCTATAACCAAAGATTTTATTGAACCCACTAGTGATGAGAGCACATGGTCCGAGGATACTTCCAAAGACTATGAGGCTAATGCTAGGGCACAATATGCATTGACCCAAGCATTAAATGAAGATGACCTTGCACGCATAATAAATTGTAAATCCGCATTTGAGGTTTGGAACATACTCATTGTGACTCATGAGGGAACGTCTCAAGTCAAGAGAGCCAAAGTTGACTTGCTACGTTCTCATATGAGAATTTCTATATGTTTGATAATGAGAGCATTGATGACATGCTCACCCGTTTTACAAAAATAACTAATGCTCTTTCTTCCTTAGGCGACAAGATTGATAATGATCAAAAGATAAGGAAGGTGATTAGAGCTCTTCCCAAAGCTTGGGAAGTCAAGGCGACCACACTCAAGGAGCTCACCGACAAAGAGGAGATGGACTTCTCCGGCTTCATCGGAAATCTCAAGACGCATGAGATGGAGATGAAAGTTAGAGAAGAGAGGGAGGCACCAAAGAAGAAGACGATTGCCTTCAAAGCCACTCCTACTACCATTGAGGAAGACGACTCATCCGAAGGTTGCGATGAGGACTTCGCCATGCTCATCCGGAAGGTGGGCAAGATGTTTTACAAGAAGGGACGGCAAAGTAACTTCCGAAGAGGGAAGCCTCAAGGAAGGTACGAGAAGAAAAGAGATGAACCCGGTCCTTGCTTTCATTGCAAGAAGATCGGTCACCTAATTGCCGATTGCCCCGCTCTACAAGCAACCACATCCAAGAATGGGCAAAGAAAGAAGAAAGCCTTGGCCGCAACATGGGATGATTCGGAGTCGGAATCCGAAGAGGAGCACGACTCCGTCAACATGTGCTTCATGGCACAAGGAGACGACGCTTCTAAGGTAACATTTGATAACACTCTTGATGATGATGATCTCACTATGGATGAACTAACACATTTCTTTTGAGGAATTACAACATAGATATGAGATTTCGCAATCTCATAATAAAAAATTGAAAAAGAAAATGATGTTTTGAAGAATAAACTTGAAATTTGTTTAAAAGAGAAAAATGAGTTATCTAGTTCTTTTGAAAAATTGAAAAATGATTTTGATAAATATAAGGTAAGCTAATAAGGAAAAACCCCCCTGATTTCTAGTGATAAAAATATTTTTGTTGAAATTCAAAACGTGTTGATTCTTTAGATAAAACTTTAAAGAAATGTGCATTTGATTTTAACAAGCTTGCATCTAAATTTCCTAAGGAGTAGCTCAAGGGAAACATGTTCATCATAAACACTCCACACATAAACATGCACACACTCATAACCATGCTTTTATGTACAATAGTGGTAGAATTTACATTTGCACACATTGTGGCCGCAAAGGCCATTTAGAAAAATTTTGCTATGCTAAGAATAATGTAAAGAATAAATTTGTTTGGGTTCGCCCCGATCTAACCCCAAAGGACCCACTAAGATTTGGGTACCAAAAAGAGCCACCGAATTTAAATGATACAGGTATAGGTGGATCTACCCCCTCCAAGACTTAGGAGGAGGTGGTGCTGGGTGGTTGATGCATCGGAGCTTAAAGAACAAATCATGCATGCATCGCTATCGTGGAGGCACCTATTTGTGGAGATTGCCCGTAAATTGGTAGCATCTCCATTTAAGAGTTTAATTTTGTATATACATTTGTTATAGGATTGCTAGTTTAATTTTATGCCTCATTGATACGTGATTAGTATAAACTTGCAACTCTATCATGATTGTATATGCCATGTTCAGTTTTTGATTTTTTTTTTTTGGTCATGTATACATATGTATAGAATTGATAGTTTGCTTTTGTACTCTATTGATATATGCTTGTATAGAACTACTTTTCTATCATGTTGTATATGTGCCTTGTGTTAACTTCCATATCCTTTGTTTCATGCCTTGTTTAATGTATGTCCACATGTGTAGTTTATAATTTGTGATTATATACTTGTATACATATACACATTATTTTCATAAATAAAAATAAACATTTGTAAAATTTCCTATTTAAACAAACACCTTAAAGATGGCAATTGCGCACCTCAACTCATTCAAGAGGAATCAAGAGGATGAAGTTCAGAACCCGTCACTGGGTATTCGGCTTCAACATCTTTAAAATCTTTGTTAAATATGAAAAATAAAATTTAAAAGGGATTGCTTGAATTTTGATGTTGTAATAACTTAATGAAGATTTAAAACCTATTGGTGTATTCCTATATGTTTATATATCATACTTATTTTGATTACAAATTATTTTAAAATTTTTTTGGGGCTGTTAACAGATTTCAGGCAAAGCCGGTCGACCGACCTATAAAGCCCCGGTTCGACCGACTCTGCCTGAGAAGAAATTTTTATTTTCTTTTCTGTTATCGGTCGACCGACTATGTGTCCCGGTCGACCGATCTTGCCTGCAGAGCTCTCGGGTTAAATCGGTCGACCGACCCGGTCGACCGCTCTATATTTACAGAGCTCTCGGGTTGTTTCGGTCGACCGACCCGGTCGACCGATCGTCGTATTTTGCCCTATAACTGTCTTTCTCTTCATTTTTTTTCTTTCTCTCTCTCTCACTCAGCCGACGAACCCACCTCCATCCCTTCTCCAAAAATTTTTATTTCTCTCCAAACTCTTAACAATCTCAAATCAATTAAAAACCCATCTCAATTTCCTCATTCTACTTCCAGATCTTCGATTTCAGGATCATCCAACCACCAGATTCGGAGAATTTCAAGATTTTCAGTTTAGGGTTTTGGATTTTCTCTGTTAAGGTAAAAATCCGATTTTGACTCTAATTTTCATTTCATGCTTTAGAATCTATTATCTATTGTCATCAATCTAAGTTTCTAAGCATCTAGATCGTGCCTTAAACTTGATTACACCTAAAAATCAATTTTTATTCATCATGCCAAAGAGATCTCGTACTGAGAAAGGGAAGGGTATTGCTCAACCCTCTTCTCAAGTTCCTAGACCTGTCCGACCCTTCCTTAATGATCTTGCAGCTGATCGATATTCCCATCTCTCCACGAGAACATTAACTCGGGGAGATTCGTTGTCATCCAAGATTTTGAACACCTGAATATCCACATATCCTGCAGTCCAACAATTTAGTGGAATTTTTGACCATTAAGGAACAAGTCTACACCTCCCTTGTTCCTTACTTTTATGCCAATTTTGAGTTCGATGGGAATCGTATCACATCTAGGGTTTAGGTAGAGATATCGACCTCTCTATCGGTCGATTTGCTAGGATTCTGCATCGCTCCACTGGCGGAGCAGATGTGTATTCCCATGATTTGCATGACTTTGAATTCCCGGACGGTGAGTCTGCGCTCACCGCCTCTACCTTGATCCACGGGGATGACAACCCCGGTCTAGTGAGGAACGAAGTTGTGAGTAGATACACTCTCACTGCTCAGGTCCTTGCTAAGATTATTTTTCTTCAACATTGTCCCCAAGCATGGTGAGTATAGCCACGCTAGGGGTTGTGTACCCTTGATTATCTATTGCCTTCTTAAAGGCATTAAGGTAAATTTCCTAGAGTCATAGCCTCTCATATGGCCTCTGATCAGATCCGTACTGCGGGTAGGAGCTTGCCCTATGCATGCTTATTACCCATCTTCTTAGGGCTCTAGATTTTGATCTTTCTGCCGAAAGTCCCTCCAGTCCTTTGACCAACATCAACGGAGTTGTTCTGAAGATGATGGAAGCTCAGTTGTGTAGACACGCTCCTGTGCAACCACCTTTTCCTCCTGTTGGTCCTGGCTCTTCGTCTGCTCCTGGATCCTCTTCTGCTTCAGCTCCTGTCTTTTCTCCAGAGGTTCTGGCACTTCTCTCCTCGGAGGTCCGCTCTCAGATCGAGGCGCACCAGGCCTGGGTCGAGAAGCGCGACGCAGCTATTCGTGCGGAGTTAGATGCTCGTGCCATTCAGGATGTTGCTTTTCGGGCGGAGGTCCGAAATGACATGTCATATTTTGCTGACTCCATGAGATTCGTGGATGTTCAGTTTCAGGCTCTCTTCTCAAAATTTGACATGCTCGTTCCTGATCGGACTCCGACTGCTTGTCGACTCCAAGCCACCGGTCCTCCATTTCCTCCCAGAGCTCGCTCTTCTGTTCCACCACCGCGCACCAGAGTCGATGGCATGGATCCAGAGGAGGTTGCTTCTTCAGAGGAAGGTGGTGATGATGACGGAGACGGCGATGACGGTGATGATGGTGCTGAGGAGGACCTCCCTTTTGATGATGTCAAAAAGGGGGAGAGTTATTTTGAGAGAGATATTTTGTAGTATTTGTTGTTTTGGATATTTTGTGATGGACATGTAGTATTTGTTGTTGGGACATGTAGTATTTTTTTACTTTGGACATGTATTTTATGTGTTGTGGACATGTGTTGTGGACATGGTTATCTTTTTTTTTTTTTTTTTATGTATCTCTTATTTATGTCATGTATGAACTCATTTCCTTCATCTATTCTATGACATGAGTATTTGGATTATTTGTTGGCATGGAAATATGGTGTTTACCATTTACATATGTTTTCCTATATATGCATGTGTTGAGGGGGAGCTTCATTTGAAGTCTCTACCCAAAATATTTTGTGATAACTACATATGTTTTGCCATCATCAAAAAGGGGGAGATTGTTGGCCCAAAGGCCATTATCCCAGTTATTTGATGATAACAAAACATATTTAGTTATGTATTTAACATTTGTGTTTCAGAATATTTCAGGTTATTTAACAAGTTGTTTTTGACGGCTCCGCTAAAAGACTCACACATTTGGAATTCGCCGCAAAATGAAGATTCCCAAGCTATGCACAACTAGGATGCTTGGGATCAAGAGATGATATGAAGATCAAGACAAGACCAAGACAACAAAGAAAAACAAGAGTTGTATTTTTACTTTTATTTAGATATTTTGTCAAAGCTAGATATTAGAAGTAGAGCTATGGGATTATCACACACACACACTTTTAGTTAGGTTCATGGCTTCAAAAAGATTTTCAAATTCCATTTCTAACTTAGTTCTAAAGAGAACATTTTTTTGGAAATAAGATTTTTAGAAAAACAATAGTTTTGGAAAAACATTTTATGGAAAAACAAGTTTTTATCAAAAGGATTTTTATCAAAACTATTAACATGATAGAAGTATGAACATGCTCATACTCTATGTTTTTACAAGTTCCAAGATTTAACCCAAGACCCCAAAACCAAAAACCCAAGATTTTTGGTTCTGGAAGTTCTGTTTTTCAGAACTCACAGTAACCGGTCGACCG
>JAVJIF010030924.1:0-39464 GCA_038442645.1 Agave tequilana
CCCTCCTCCCTCCGGCGCCCCGGTGGGGGCTGACTGCCGCCGGTGTGACGCCGGCGGCCTGGGCGTGGCCAGGGGGCCAGGAGGCACCCTGTGCGCGGGCGTGGAGGGGAGGCGCAGCCTCCCCCTCTCTCTCTTTCCTTCTCTCTCTCTTTCTCCCTCCCTCTCTGTTGGCCACGCCGGCGGCCGGGACCACCTCCGGTGGCAACTGGCCGGAGAGGGGACCAATTTCCCCCTCTCCCTCCTCTCTCTTTCTCTGATTTTTTTCCTTCTCTCTCCCCTCTCTTTCTTCTCTCTCTCCCCCCTTCCCTCTCCCCCTCTCTCCTCCCTTCTCTTTTGGGGTGGCCGGCGGCCACCCCAGCCTGCGCCAGCCACGGCGACTGGCGCAGTGCACTGCGCCCCCTGGCCTCAGCCAGGGGGCGGCAGCAGGCCAGCCCAGGCCGTTGGCCTAGGCTGGCGTGAGCAAGGGGGGCGACAGCCCCCTCATTATCTCTCCCCCTTCCTTGTTGAGAGCCGCCGGCCGGCTTCCTGGCCGGCAAAGGACCGGCCAGGTGCCCCTGGGCCCACGGGGCTGTTGGCCCAAAGGCCTTCCACCCTAGTTTTGATGATGATTAACTCATGTAGTTATGTTTACTAATAATCTTGTGATTTTAGTTTCAGATCATTGATCAAGATATTAGTTGGTGATTGCTTCAAAAAGATGAGTTTGGAAGCCTTCACTTGGTGATTCCCGTGCCCCAGCATCAAGATCATACCTTTGCACTCGGTGGATCACGTTTGGGATCGAGTCTACTTGAAGATGAAGATCGTCAAGAAGACTTAGGTATCCATAGTTTAGATAGTGTGTTTTAGATCCATTTGTAAAGCTTAGAATAGTTGATATGCTCAAGTGCACAACACTCACAAGTTTTATGATTGGATATTGGTTTTTTTCGGTTTTTAGTTTAACCGATATTTGTTTTCATGAATAGTTGATCAAAACAAGTTTAATTGATATATGTATAGTTGTTTCATTCTATACATGCATGCTTACATGACTTATACAAACTTATTTTGACTTTCCTATTCATGTATTGGAAAAAAAATCAAGTTTGATAAAAATACATGTTTTGGTTTTTGGTAAAAATGATAAGACACAAAAATAGTTCATATTGATTGATATTTGAGCTAAACTTTTTACCACATGTTTATATATCAATGCAAAATGATAAAACTATTTTTGGTGATTTTTAGAAGTGTAAAAAGTTTTTTCAAAAATATTTCTAACAAGTGTTTCTGACCCTGATCTGTGCTGACAGGCCAGGTCGGTCGACCGGAAGGGTCGACCGCACCATGGGCCGGTCGACCCGTACGGTCGACCGACGTGCACAGAGTCGTGCACGTCTGACACGCAGTGGGACGGCCGACCGGGCGGTCGACCGGGTCTGAGAGCAGTGCTCTCTATTTGTTTGGGTCGACCGGGCGGTCGATCGGGTTTGCCCAACGGTCACATTTTTGACCGTTGGCGGTCGACCGGGCGGTCGACCGCCAAGCCTGTCACGCTGCCACATCGGCCTAACGGCTAGTTTTGTTTTGGGGCTATAAATACCCCAACTCTTGGGCTATTTTTATAAGATTTTCAAGAGGAAAAATTCCCTACTCTCTGGTTTTAAAAATAAGTTTTTAAAGTGTTTTAGAGCCTCAAAGATTTCATCTTTAATGTTTTCAAGCGTTTGGAAAATTCAAAGAAAAATAGGTTTTTGGGATATTGCTTTAGATCTTCATTTCTATCATATTGCAAGTGTTTTTCCCAAGAATTTTTTCTTTGTTATTTGATTTCCAAAACACCTTGGTTTTCACACTTGAGCTATCTTCTATCCTAATCTATTTAGGATCTTTGTTTTGTGGAAAAAGAGAAAAAGAGAGATTGAGTTTGTGGTCTTTGGAACCACTTGTTGTAAACACCCTTGTTCTTTTTGTATCCCTCTTTGCTAGAGGTTGATCGGGTGATTGGTTTGCTCCCTCTTTGGTAGAGGTTGAGGCTTGTGTTTACTCCCTCTAGTGAGAGGTGGAGATTGGTTGTAACCCTCTTCGGTAGAGGCGTTGGTTGTTGTTTGGCTAAGGGCCTACCCCTCTTGTGTAAGGCGGTGTTTGTATTGAGAGAGGAGTTTGGTACTCCTTGTGTTGTAACAAATCATCTTCGGTAGAGGTTCCCTCGGTGGGAGATAGTGGATTGGAAATCCTACACGGTGGTGTAGACGGGGACGTAGAGCTGGGTGCTCGAACCTCGAAACATATCTTGTTGTTAGCGTTTGATCCATTGTCTCCTAACTCTCTCTCTCTTTACATTTGTGCAAAGCATCATTCATAGCATCATATTGTTGGCCCAAGGTTACAATCACCCGTTTTTAGTGTGTTTTGATGATTACAAAATATATTAGTTATTTGTACTAATCATGTATGTTGTTTTTAGTGTGTTTCAGGGTTCTAATGAAACTAGAGGGTTTCTTTCCTAAAGGAAGGTGTTTTGACTCAAGTCACCTCAATTCGGGCTCAAGAATCAAGTTTTCAAGATCATATGGAGAAGCCCACTTGAAGAACTTGTAGTCCTTAGAACCAATGTAAGAAATAGTTTGTTAAAGTTTGAGTTTGAAAAATTGGCTCTAGGATACACACACACACACACACATTTTTGTATACAAGTTTTCATGTTTAAAACTTTGTGTTTCTAAGTTTCATGCTTCAACAAATATACATGACTCTAAGTTTTACAAAGGTATATATCATGTTTTAAAATCATGTATACTCTTTCTAGCATGATACTTAGTTTTCTTTACTTCAAATTTTTTTACAAATTATTCCAAAGTCTGGCACTTGCTGTTTTTTCTGTTTCAGGCAAGACCGGCCGACCGGCCCGGTCGACCGGCGCTTGTGTCAGGACATGCCGCTTGTGCATGTCTGTCGGCCGACCGCTGGGTCGACCGACTGTCTGCAGTTTGCTCTCGGGTTTTCTGGGTCGACCGACTGTCTGCCGCCTTCAGGAAACCTTGTTTCTGTTTTGAGGACGGTCGACCCGAGCGGTCGACCCGAGCCCAACGGCTACTGCCAGCAGGGCGGACGGCCGACCGGACGGGTCGACCGCCAAGCCTGCAGAGCCCTAACGGCTCTTTCCTCTTTTGTGTATTTCTGAAATCTGTTTTTGTAATCTGCTTTGGCAGACTTTTTCAGAGTTGTTGGAGATCTTTTCCAGATCAAATAAACTTAAAATAAATTATTTTTAACCCTTTCCTCTCCCTATAAATAGAGGAGATAGGTCTCTTGCATTTCTGACCAAGAAAAAATACCTAAGTGTTCAAAGTTTTCAAAAGAGAAGAAAAGTTTTTAAGCTCTCCATTTCTCATTCTTTCTTGAGCTTGTTTTCAGTTGTGTTCTCTAGCAAAAATCATTCTACAACTGAGTTTTTCACTACACTTCTTAGAGCCAAAATTCCCATCCTCATTCTATAAGGAAGTTGTAAAGAGAAAGTGTTTGTAAGAAGTTTGTGATCCTTTTGGTGATCACTTGGTTACTTGTTCCTTCTTCTTGTTCTTGTGGAGACACCTCTTCGGTAGAGGTTATTGTAAGTGGTGGAGCTCGGTGCTCGGGTCTTTGGTAGACCATTGTAAGCGTCCTCGGTGGATAGTGGAAACCCTTCACGGAGGTGAAGGCGGGGAGTAGAGCGGTGGCTCGAACCTCGAAACAAACATCTTGTGTTTGCGATTGCTTTGTGTCCATTTTGCTTTAAATTTCTCTTGCACTCTATTGCTTTCAAATTACTTGCTTGAGATCTTGTTTTCATTCCTTGTGATATATTGTGTGCATTTCATCATTGCATATTATTCATTCTTTGTTCGATCAATTCTCATACAACAAAGATCATATATAGCACTTGCTTGGTGGATCAAAGAGTTTTGGATCGAGTCGGCTTGGAGATTGCGCTCTACAAGAAGACATCGGTACCATAGTTTAGTTTTGGGTTTAGATCCTAATTGTAAAGATTAGAATAGTATGATAAGCTCAAGTTCACAACACACACGTTTCATGTTTTGAATATTGGTTTTCGGTTTTCGTTTTTAGGTTTAACCGATCTTGGTTTTCATGAATAGATTTTATATCAAAACAAGTTTACATGGTTTAGTGTATATATGATTTGTTCTATATACATGCATGCTTCTATTGCTTAAACAAGCTTAGTTTGATAGTCTACTTCATGAGTTTTATGTTTTGGTATTTATGACAAAACATATTTTTGAATTAATGACAAAATTATGATATATATTTGTTTCATGTATATTGGATTTCTATCCATATGCATCATGCCTTAATGTTGTTTAATATCATGTTTTTGTACTTGGAAGAGTTTTGGACAAAATGTATTTTCCATTCAAGAATCCAAGTTTTAGAAAATACAAGGTTTGGTTTTTGGTAAAAATGAAAAGACATAAAAATAGTTTTAATTGCTTGATATTTGAGTCAAAACTTTTATCACATGTTTATATATCAATGCAATTTGACAAAACTATTTTTGGGGATTTTTAGTAGTTTATAAGAATTTATTGGATATTTATTCCCCCCAGATTTCTGACCTGTTTTGGTGTCTGCCAGGCTGATCGGTCGACCGGTACGGTCGACCGCACCTGTAGACGGTCGACCGTATGGGTCGACCGACGTGCACAGAAACGTGCACGCTGGCTACACCTTTGGCCGGTCGACCGGCCGGTCGACCGACTGAGAGCAGGTTTGCTCTCTGTTTGTTTTGGGTCGACCGGGCGTCGACCGCTAGTGCCAACGGGTCAAAAATTGACCGTTGGGCGGTCGACCGGGCGGTCGACCGTCAGGGTAATTCTGGCAAAAATTACAGCCAACGGCTATTTTCTGGATTAGCCTATAAATACCCCATTTGTAAGAGTTTTTCTCTAAGAATTTTTGTGCGAATTTTTATATACTCTCTAGTGTTTTTACAGCATTAAAAAGAAGTTTTTGAGCTTAATTTAAACAATCTTTTTGGTGTTTTCATTAGGGTTTGAAAAATCAAAGAAAAGGGTTTTGGAAAAGCTTTTGAATTGAACTTCTCTATCTTGGTTTCATTTATTTCCCAGGATTTTCTTTGAGTTGCTGGTTTCAAATCCCTTGGTTTTCTCCACACTTGAGCTAAAATCTACTATAATTCTATAGGTTATTTGTGTGGGAAAAGAGATTGTTTTGTGGTTGTTGTTTGAAACCACTAAGTTGTAAACCCAATTCTTGCTTTGTGCCATTTCCCTCATTGTGTTGAGGAGGTTGTGCAACTTGGGTTGTGAGGTGTTTTGTGTAAGCTTGGTGCTAATCCCTCAAGTTGTGAGGTGATTGTTTGTTGGATTGAGAAGTGCCTCAAGGAGGAGGTTGTATTTGTAAGAAGGGGAGTTGGGAACTCCTTGTAATTGTGATTGCCCCAAATCCTCGGTGGAGTTCCCTTTGTGGGAGTCCTTTGTAGACAAGCTAGTGGATTGGAAATCCTTCGTGTGTCGAAGGCGGGGATGTAGAGCTGGGTGCTCGAACCTCGATAACATATCTCTGTGTTTGTGTTTGATCCATTGACTCTCTCTATCTCTCTCTTTACTTTGTGTATTGTGCATATTGCTATATCCTATACTTGCTTGTGTGTGCATCATTGTTGTAATTGCAATTAGTTTTTAAATTCCGCATTAAGTTCACTAGATTAGCATCGTCACCTATTCACCCCCCCTCTAGGTGACTTTTCACATCATGCACAATCAAAGGTGCCCGCTATTACCTTCACAGCGGAAGATATGCTTCTCAAAGACAACAAGCACGATCGACCTCTGTACTACACCGGATATATCGATTCAACGTGCATCGAAAGAATACAAGTCGACCCGGGTCCGCACTTAGCATCATCCCCAAAAGGCTTCTTTACTTCCTCGGCATACCACTGTACAGGTTGTCCGCAACCACTACTACAATATACGATTTCAACGCCGGGAGCAGTCATCCACTGGGGAAAATTCGACTCCGTTGCAGAATCGGGAGCCTGAAGTTAGAAGTGACATGCTATGTCATTGATGCTGACACATCATATAACCTGCTGCTAGGACGACCATGGATCCATGCCAACTGGATCGTTCCCTCCACCCTGCACCAATCCTTCAAATATGTTGAAGATGACTCGACAGTACAAACTGTCTTTGCTGAGAAGCAACTATTCAAAGGGTAGAAAATTACTTCACTGATGCTCTCCTGTATCAAGAGGCCGGTGGAACGCCTAAAGAACCATTGCCGGACAATGATGAAAGTGGCAATGAGGCGGATTCAAAATCCGAAGCAGGCATGCCAGCCATTCTGATTGGGAACCAATTATAGCATGTCTCAATAATCCCCAATGTAATACTCCTTCAGAGGATGAAGGTGAATGGGTAATCAATGATAATATTTCTTTCGATTATCATGCGAGTATTGGGCTGTTTGAATCCATTACGGATGGCTCTCTACACATGCCCTTGCATAAGCCAAGTGCGTCCAGTACGCCCATGGAATCCGCAGAAGGAGCTGTTTTAGTGATCCCGCCATCCAAAGAAGGTCAGTTACCGATAATCTTCGATAAAACCCAACCACGGGGACCCATAGCTACAGATTCAAGTTCAGAGTCAGATACTCCACAATTCTTTCATTATGCGCGGCCGGCGCGCCATATTATGAAGAAAATGGGATACAACTTGAAGCATGGAGAAGGCCTGAATTTTGGAAAAGGAAGGCGTAGTTTGATGCGGAACTTTGTGCCTAAAGGGAAGCCTGCAAATTACTATGATAGTACACGCAGGGGGTTGGGATATGTTACACCCACATCGTCAGCAATGGTTCAATTCAAAGACGATGAACCAATCCCATCACATTCAGCCTCCTCCTCCGAGTGGGACTCAGACGTCAGTATGGGAATGATGTTCGAAAACCTCACTGTCAATATGACTTCAAGCAGTCAATTAGAGCCTACAGAAGCTATTAATGAGGAGCCATGGGCCCAGCAATTAAACCTCCAGTGGAAAAGCGATTCGAACTACGCGAACCACCTACTGAAGACAAGGTGATGCAGGTCAACTTGGTAGTCAAGATCACCCTAAACCCATCTTTATAAGTGAAAGCCTATCACTTATAGAAAAGCAAGAATTGATAATACTCATGAAAGAGTTTATAGACGTCTTCGCATGGAGCTACGAAGACATGCCTGGACTTGATCCACAGGTCGCTATGCACCGTCTAAATATCAAGCCCGACGCCAAGCCAGTCAAGCAGCAACAACGTCGGTTTCGCCCGAACATTATGGAAGCTATTGAAGCCGAAGTTCACAAGCTCATTGCATGTGGCTTCATCCGGGGAATAACATCCAGATTGGGTAGCCAATATTGTCACCGTCCTCAAAAAGAACGGGAAAAATATGGATCTGCATCGACTATCGTGATCTCAACATGGCCTGTCCTAAAGACGAATTCCCACTGCCCATCACCGACGTCATGATTGAAAACACATGCGGGTTCGAAAGGATGTCTTTCATGAACGGCTTTTCAGGGTACAACCAGATTAAGATGTATCCCGACGACGAGAAGCATACTTCGTTTCGAATACCATTGGGGGTATACTGCTACACTGTAATGCCCTTCGGACTGAAGAACGTCGGAGCAACCTACCAGCGGGCAATGAGTACGATCTTCCGCGATCATCTCCGAAAAACGGTGGAGTGCTATGTCGATGACATTGCCGTCAAAGTCGCAACAAGAATGAACATCTTCGCGACCTGAGAACGATGTTCGATATAATGCGGGCTCATCAACTGAAAATGAACCCGACAAAATCCTTCTTAGGAGTGTCAAGTGGCAAGTTCCTTGGGTTTATTGTCACATCAAAAGGGATTCATCTTGACCTAGACAAAGTCAAAGCCATTCAGAGCATGCATCCACCGAGGAATCTCAAAGAGCTTAGAGGCTTGCAAGGCAGGCTGGATTATATCAGAAGATTCATTGCAAATCTCTCAGGCCGCTGTCAACCGTTCACCCGACTCATGAAAAAGGGTGCTTCCTTCGTATGGGATCAAGCTTGTCAGGAAGCCTATGAAGACATCAAGAGGTACCTCACAAAGCCTCTAGTCTTAATAGCCCTTAAATCAGGGAAACCATTCTTGCTTTATGTAAAAGCTCTGGACTACTCCCTCGGTGCCCTCCTCGCTCAAAAGGACGACAATGGCCACGAGCAGGCCATTTATTATCTGAGCAGAACTCTCATAGGAGCGGAATCTCACTACAACCCTATCGAGAAAGAGTGTTTAGCTCTCGTCTTCGCTGTTCAGAAGACACGACATTATTTGGTCGGCCAGACCATACATGTCATCTCCAGAGTAAACCCATTACGTCTTCTTATGACGAAGCCAGGATCATTGAATTCAAGATTGGCTAAGTGGGCACTTTTATTATCTCAATACGACATGATTTCACCCCTCAGAAGGCGGTTAAAGGCCAGGCCCTTGCAGAGTTCTTGGCTGCTCATCCAGTTCCGGAACATTCAAAACTTCACGAAGATATCCCTGATGAAGTCTTCGAGTCTTATGCAACCTCAGAAGAGGAAGTGTGGCAGATGTTCTTTGATGGAGCATCGCGAATGGGTCCTAAAGGCAAGATTATCGCCGGAGTGGGGGTTGTGTTTTATCTCCCCGCAGAACCATGTTCTTCCCAGAGCATTTTCTTTGACAGAATCATGCTCCAACAATGTAGCAGAATATAATGCTCTGCTCATCGGTCTTCAACTCGCCCATGGAATGGGGGTACGCTACCTCGAAGCTTATGGCGATTCAAAACTGATCATCAATCAGGTTAAAGGCGAATACGAGGTCCGCCACGAAGACTTGGTACCCTATTACCACACAGCCATTGAATTGGCTAACCTATTTGAAGGCTTCTACATTGGGCACGTGTCTCGATCTCAAAACACCAAGGCAGACGCCCTTGCTGCATTAGCTACGACACTAGCCTTGCCAGCCGACACCGAGTATCACCTCACAGTCGCAACTCGACATCTTGTATGCTCCAAGCACATGCTAAGAACTCGAGAAGTTTATAATGTCTCCACGGATCTTGAACCAAGAGACTGGCGCTTTCCTCTCATCGACTATGCTTTGCACGGTCTGCTTCCAGACGATCCTAAGGAAGCGGCGTCCATCAGACGAAGGTCTCTCCATTTCTACTACGGTCCAACTTTGAAGACACTTTACCGTCGTTCATATGAAGGTGTTCTCCTCCGTTGCCTTTCTCATTCAGAGGCACAAGAAGCGCTTAAAGAAGCGCACGATGGCATTTGTGGAGCTCATCAGCCAGGTCCAAAACTCAAAGACAGGTTGCATAGGCTTGGATACTATTGGCCAACCATGATAGCCGACGCCATCTAATATGCACGAAGGTGTAAAGCATGCCAGATCCATGTAGACTTCATACACCAGCCTTCGGAGTTGCTCCACCCGACTGTTGCTTCATGGCCATTTGAAGCATGGGGAATAGATGTCGTAGGACCAATCAGCCCTCTTCGACAAAGGTCACCGGTTCATCCTCGCAATAATCGATTACTTTTCAAATGGGCGGAAGCTACACCATTAGCTGAAGTCAAAACCTCTAATGTGGTTAACTTCATTAAACACCATGTCATCCATCGATTCGATGTTCGGTGTTCCTAGGCGGATCATCCACGACAACGGTCCCCAATTCATAAGCTAAGTGTTCTATCGGTTCTGCGATAAATACCGAATTCAGAATGTGGCTTCAACCGCCTATAATCCTGCCGCCAATGGTTTAGCGGAAGCATTCAACAAGACGATCATCAAGCTACTCAAGAAGTTCGTCTCCTCGAATAAGCGGGATTGGGACGAAAAGCTTGGCGAATGTCTTTGGGCCTACCGGACCACGGTTCGAACACCGACAGGTAATACGCCTTTTTCCCTGCTATATGGGTGCGAAGCAGTCCTCCCATTGAAAATCCAGATGCCATCATTGTGGGTAGCTCTGATTACTAAAGTCACATCAAAAGACAATGATCGTTTGCGTCTTCAAGAGCTCGAATCCCTAGATGAGAAGCGGCTACAAGCGCAGCAACATATTGAGCTATATCAAGCTTGAATCTCAAAAGCCTTCAATAAGAAGGTAAAATAGAGAGTCTTCCAAAAAGAGACCTGGTTTTAGCCGTCAGACGACCAATGATTATGACGCACAAGACCAAGGGCAAATTTCAGCCTAAATGGGAAGGACCGTTTGTAATAGAAACAGTCTATTCAAACGGAGCATACCGCCTCGTGATTGTAGATGGCGACCTACTCATGATGCCGATCAATGGCAAGTTCTTAAAGAAGTATTATCCTTAATCAAGGATTCTTCTCATGATCAAGTTAACATTACACCTCTGATCAAGATCTTCGTGTCCAAAGTACACACAAAGAGAGCCTTTCTCTTCCTCCAAGCGAGATAATACAACTGTAAACCAGTGGGAACCTGGTCACATACTGGCTGTCCCGAAGGAGAATCAAGGTTATGCATATATTAACCAGATAATCCGACATCCTTAACGATTAAGGATAGAGGAAAATGTTGGCCTGTAAGCCCAACATAAATCCTTGACAACTCATCATGCTGAGGGAATAGCATGGCTAGCCCAACTCAAACGGTAGTTGGTAAAGGCATATCAAACCCATCGACAGCTGGGGGTTTGCTAAAAATCCTAAGGGACCCGTTCCCATTTGATTCCCTCTCCAAAGTCACTTACCAATTCTCATCCATAGAATGGTAAGGCCATAAATATATTCCGCTGTTACGTTAACATTAAACCTATGACAACAATTCCCTCGTTTCTCCCCGTGAGAACGAGACCTCCAAAGTCACTTACCAATTCTCATCCATAGAATGGTAAAGCCACAAATATATTCCGCTGTTACGTTAACATTAAACCTATGACAGTGATTCTTTAGTGAAAACGAGACCTATTCCCAAATTCCATCACCAACCTTAAGCTTGGTGGCGTCTCAACCAGTTATGTCATTGCGACCTCTAACTGGCAGACAGCCAAGTCTCAATTTTGAGCTTGTTGACATTTACAAAAGATAAGTCTCAACTCCGAGCCCTGTTGACATTTACAAAAGACAGGTCTCGATACTTGTTGACATTTACAAAGACAAGTATCACCAACCTTGAGCTTGATGGTGTCTCAATCGGTTATGTCATTGCGACCTCTGAACCAGCAGACAGCCAAGTCTCAACTCCGAGCCCTGTTGACATTTACAAAAGACAGGTCTCGATACTCGTTGACATTTACAAAAGACGAGTATCACCAATTTTGAAGCTTGGTGGCGTCTCAATCGGTTATGTCATTGCGACCTCTGAACCAGCAGACAGCCAAGTCTCAATTCCGAGCCCTGTTGACATTTACAAAAGACAGGTCTCGATACTTGTCGACATTTACAAAAGACAAGTATCACCAACCTTGAGCTTGGTGGCGTCTCAATCGGTTATGTCATTGCGACCTCTGAACCAGCAGACAGCTAAGTCTCAATTCCGAGCCCTGTTGACATTTACAAAAGACAGGTCTCGATACTCGTTGACATTTACAAAAGACGAGTATCACCAATTTTGAAGCTTGGTGGCATCTCAATCGGTTATGTCATTGCGACCTCTGAACCAGCAGACAGCCAAGTCTCAATTCCGAGCCCTGTTGACATTTACAAAAGACAGGTCTCGATACTTGTCGACATTTACAAAAGACAAGTATCACCAACCTTGAGCTTGGTGGCATCTCAATCGGTTATGTCATTGCGACCTCTGAACCAGCAGACAGCTAAGTCTCAATTCCGAGCCCTGTTGACATTTACAAAAGACAGGTCTCGATACTCGTTGACATTTACAAAAGACGAGTATCACCAATTTTGAAGCTTGGTGGCGTCTCGATCGGTTATGTCATTGCGACCTCTGAACCAGCAGACAGCTAAGTCTCAATTCCGAGCCCTGTTGACATTTACAAAAGACAGGTCTCATCTTTCGATCCGACAAGGACCAGCTTCGGGCTTGGTGGCGTCTCAACCAGTTACGTCACCGCGACCTCTGAACTGACAGATAGCTAAGTCTCATCATCCAACCCAACAAGAACTATGTTCTCAAGAAATCGCAATACAATTTAGAATCACAATTCAGAAAGAAGAACAAGATTGGAGATTCGACAAAAGAAGAAAAAAAATTTTCATTCATTCCAAAAGGATAAAGTACATGGAGCTACAGGCGCACACTGTATGATCTAAGCCGCTCTCCAAGGGAGTCCAGCCTCGTCCTCCTGTCATCAGCTGCCTGGGCAAGCGCTTGCGACCTCAGCTCGGCCTCATTGAAATCCATTGCCTGGGTCAGACGAGCTTCAACCTCCGCCAAAGTTGCCCTCTGTGACAATCCCTGCTGTGAGAGCTCTTCATTTTGAGCCTTGAGCTGCTCAAGCCGCGCAGTTTCTTCAAGACGCACCGGTTCAGCCTTGGACAAGAGAAGGTTTCCCTCCTAATCTTCTCCTTGGCCTTCGTAATCCTATCTTCAGCATCAAGAAGAGCACTGGTGGAGGCATCGATGGCATTTCCAACCTCTGCTTGCCTTGTTTCCAAAGATTTCAAGTCAGAAGAGATAGCCTTAGCAGCCTCTTGAGCGGCAAGCCGGGCCTCGTGCTTTTGAGCGACAAGACGCGCGAACCGCTCATCAACTAAAGACTCCACGTCCGAATAGCGGAGACGGCGCCATTCCTCTACATCCTTCTCAAATTCATCCACCAGGAGTTCCAAAGCAGTAGCCTGGTGATACCCCTCAAAATCCCGAATACTTTCGATGCCACGGGAGAGGACCACCTTTAACTTTGAGAACGGCATAGTCGAGCCCTTCAAAACCAGGTCGATAGTTCGCCCAAAGCCTTTATAAAAGCTATCGACGAGGTCACCTATATAATCGTTCTCAACCTCAGCCACTTCTGGTAGAGAGGTAACCTCAGAGAAATCCACCAGCCTGGCCGACACTATCGTGGAAGGAGCAATGGGAACATCAACAGCAGGACAGATTGTCAGTGATCTCTGCGTAGTCTTCATGGAAATTAGTGCGCTAGCCACCGCTGAGGTAGGACTAGTGACCATCTCCTGAACAGCAGGTTCAACCACCAGGGTTGGAGAGGTAGGGCTGGTAATCACCCTCAGCTCCGCGCTTGGCAAAATTGTCGGCACCTCACTCGTTGATATAGTTAGGAGTGAGGACACCTCGGGAACTGCTACCCCTTCAACCTCTGGTCCTTCGGCTGACTTGGGCCGATAAGAGGGCAGGTCGCCATATAGCGCATCCAACAGCAGCATCCGCCGCGGTCGAAGTGCTCATATCACCCCTGGACTCCCTAGGAAGATCAGCCGGTTCCCTTGAAGTTGACGCACCTTGAGGCGGAACACCTGTAACAAAATTGTGTTTAGGCAAGACACAGTAAACAATAAAAGCCAAGAGGTCAGGACAGTACCATAAGATGATGTCGCCTCAAACATCTCGGCAGCCGCATCAGTCTCCATGGGCTCCATCGGAAAATTCTTGGCGGAATCAGCACAAATGACCGGCCCGCTCGCCGAATCTCCTGTGGACCATCCAATAGAGCTTGACGCTACAGGACTTCCTTTGGAAGTCCCAGCGCCCGAGGGACCAATGTCGGCCACATCACCTCCGGACTCCTCCGGACGGGCAAAAGAACCAGCTTCAGTTCCATACGTAAATAGGGGATCATAATGTTCCCCTTGCTCTCCAGCCGCCTCAGCTCCTGCGTCAGAAAGCGGATAGTAAGTCAATGGGAACACACAAAAAGGCGTATTATATGGACGGGGTTAATCTTACCCCGACCTGGAGCAAATTCACCGCTAGTCGGTTCAGCAACCGACGGTTCAGCCGCTAATGGGGCAGCAGGAGGAATCGCTGTAGAGGGATAACCCTCTACGACAATCGTAGGAGCTTGGCGGCGGGCTTCTTCGCCAACGATTTCCTACGAGAGCTACCTTCCCGCTTTCTTTTGAAGTGGCCTTCAGAATCCTCTTCCTCCACTTCTTCTACACAACGAGGGGGAGCCGTCCCCATCACTCCAGAGCCAGTTGCAGGAGTCTCAGCCCCCGCTCCCACCTCGAAGCGAGGACTCTCGGCATCTGAGGCCTCGCTGTCTTCCACAGCAACAAATTCCTCTATACCTGGGGTGCGAACCCTTTTGCCTTCCCTTTTCTCAGAAGCCTTCCATCTCAGCCGCTGAGAAATTAACTTCACACCAGAACTATTGACCTTGAATTCGAGAGGTGTGGAGTTGGAAGTGGCATACCACTGGCAGAAGCACAGGGTCATTAGAAGATTGGGATTCTTCAACGGCGTACGCAGCCGCGCCCGCCAGTACCGTCTGCAGTAAAGAATCGCCAGGCACGGGCCCCGTCAATAAGGCTCCCCATGAAGGCCAAATCAGGATTAAGGTTGCCCACATACAGTTGGTCATATCCAACTGCCGAGCAAACCGACTTGGAACGTAGGGCTCCAAATAGCAGGTGTCCCCGCTTCTATACAATAAATGTGAGGGCCGGATACTGACCAGCCACTCAAAAACTCCCCGGCTCAAGGAAGACCGCCCTTCCCCCGCATCTCGGAACTCCTCGTCATATCCTGCACCCTGAATATGGGGAAACAGCGGAAGAGACCGTAAACGTCATATCGACGCACCAATTTACGGTCCTCAGCCATGTAAGTCTTCTGCCATGAGCATCCTTCGAATCGGCAGAGGAGCGCCATTCGAACACCTTGCGGAGGGTCTTCTCAAGCTTCAATTAAAGAAGGACAATGTAAGGCGAACCACACCATCAGATAAGTATAGGGCAGACCTATCCTAGGATTGGGTCGTCACAAGGCAAATGGGTCCCTTTCCACGCTTCGTTGCTGGTGGCCTGCAAAAAGCCTCCGTCAATGCACGAAGGCCTCTCTGGATACAGCACACCATGGCCGAGAGAAGTCCCAGAGGACGACCATGAACCAAACGACCAGCGGGCAGCAAAACATTCGGATGAACGATGTCACCCGAAGAAGACGGCACCACACGCACCTCTTCAGCCAGACTGTTAAGAAACCAGCCAGAAGTGCCTTCTGGGACATCGGCCTGCGTTCCTGTGTAACGCCCCGATCCTGGCGGATACGGAGACATTACTGCAACGTATATACGCAAGTCAGAAGTACCTTCACGTATATACGCTAAGCATCAGTACAGGCAAGAATCAGAGTACGGAAGCAAGTGGTGCATTATACATTCCAACATATGAGTACAATTACAAAGTTATCACCAGAGGTGATCCGATACTACAATAATATTACATCACCAGAATGGCGCAATTGCGAGAATACAAGGGATGTACAGGAGTAAACGGTAAAAGGGCACTCACGAGTTTACTAAAGGAAAACTCGAGAGGCACACAGGGGCCTGGAAGAATAGAGCTCTGAACGGTCTGCCGGAGATCCACGCTACCGCTGCGCCACTCTGATCAGCAACAGGGAGAATCCACACGCTCCAAGCTCCATGACCTGGACATGAGAATCCAGGGGAGTCGATGAAACTCCCCAGGCAGCAGGCGAGTGAAGCAAAAGCCAAGTGGCGAGCAAGGGTAAAGCACATGAAAGCGATAAGACCAAGTATAGCCGAGGACGAGCAAATCTGATTGTATGGTTTCAGATCATGGCTCCATAAGACTAGTACGTCGAAGGAATAATCCAAACAAGGAAACCCTCATCTATATACCCTTATCTTATGTCACCATAATCTAAGCACATACAACCCGACTGTACTCAGGGCATGATAAGATAATGAGCAGGTGGCAGGTGGATACAAGAGATAAAGCAGGGTATGAGCAGCTAATACTATAATACTCATAAAGCCGAAAATCTGAAGTAAAACCAGTACAAGCAAATATGGTGAGGCATATCACAGATTCAAAGCCGTTTAAGTCGCAGGCTTCAGTATGCGTCCCATTCCACATACCTCTACTTACAACTTAAAGAGCTGGTTATTAACTTGACACTTATTATTACTCGTCTTACCCTGATATCTAGCTATGTGAACTAGCGTCCCAGCACACATAGATCCATATCCGAGTAAAGCAAGGTTGTTATTGGAAACCAGCGGGGGTATCAACGAACTATGTTTACAGTGGGTCCCGTACATACCCGGGACCACGGCCCAGGATTGTTCCGTTGCTTGGTGACGGAACCTGCCGCAAGGCTAACAGGAGGGACTTATGTATGCCCTTATCATGATGGTACCAGGAAGGAGGGAGCCAGCACTCCCCTCGGTCGCCTGGCCCCACAGGTCAGACCGGAAGTTTTAGTTGCACAACATGCCTAATACCACTGTAAACACGAACACATATTGATAGCCGCAAGTTTTTCCCGACCCGATGCAAGTTGTTCCTTTTATGAATTATTGGATGATTATCAGATTCCGGAATGAGGAAGAACAAGTCAGGAATACAGGTATCACAGGAGTACTGGTTCGTACTATAATATATCACATGTATCAGGAATACATGTATATCAGGAGTACAGTTTGTACTATCAAGATGTCAGGTCATCATTCCCGTTATCGTGATAATCATGAGAGTCAAGTGTGTCATGCCGGGTGTCAAATGATAGCATGACAAGATGGAGATATTAGACAGGCAACCAGTCATGTCAAGAGATTGATATTAGTCCGGTGGTAAGTCATGTCATAACAAGGGTCTTGCCAAAAAGTAGCAGGTCTGGTGTTAGGTGATAACAAATCAATTGTCAGGTGATATACATGTGTTAAATAGTAACATGCATAAATGACAGGTATGAAGAAATGGCACGGTGGTAGAATAGTAGCTGAGCACAACCAAGCGGAGCTGGGCAAGCTGGAAATACAGACAGCAAACAGGATTTATCCCTGGAGCGTCTGGCAAGGTTACCGGGACAACTCGGCTTAAGGTGCGAGTAGGAAATCCGCAGCATCTCACCTAGACGAATCTAGTGGTAAAGCGCTGAACGCTGATCATGATAACCAGGCGGAGCTGAACAAGCTGGAGGCACAGGCAGCGAACAGAGTTTAGACACTAATGCGCTCTGCGAGGTTACCGGGATACTCGGATCAAGATACGAGTAGAAAATCCGGCAGCAACTCGCCTAAACGAATTTAGTGAATAAAGCACCGAGCGCTAAGCATGCTCACCAGGCAGAGCGGGGAAACCTGGCGATCCCAATCACGCCTCTTTCGAGACAGTGAGGGACCGGAGGCTGAAAGGTCGACCACGCATGGTATGAAGCAGTAGGATACATCACAGGCATAGTATGAGTACAAGAAGTTAACTACCCTAGTACAAGCATTCGTCACAGAGCAATACATGTCCAGATATTGGCACTCGGCCATACACATATACAGGAACTCAGCCCAATACAAAATACATGGAAACATGGAATAAAATACATGTCGACCCGACAAAGCGGGGAACCCAAATGGAGGCGAGAGCGAGGACACTCGCCTAAATCACCAGAAAGCCGAAAGTCTGGAATCCATGGAACTCGCGCACGCGCCATAAAATAATATATATATGAGGAGAGAGAAAGTGTACAGGGAGACGCGGTTTGAGGAAGTGAGACGCGGGGGTTCGTGTTGCAGGAATGGCAGACGCCGGAATAGCAAAAGCGGAAATCACAGACGCGAGGATCGCGTCGCGAGAATAGCAGACGCGGGAGTTAGCGTCGCGAGAATAACAGACACGGGAATCACAAACGTGGGAATAGCAGACGCGGGGTTCGCGTCGCAAGAATAGCAGATGCGGGAATCACAGAAGTGGGGATCACGTCGCGAAGGTGCCATAATGCGAGGCCCGGGGCCTGCGTTTAAGTCAGGGCATGAGAACGCGGACGCGAGGATAAACTCCGCGTCACGCCAACCAGGATAGAACACAGACGCGGGCACTTAGCTTCGTGTCGTGCCGATACAATAACGCGAAGGCCGCGTTATGGAATGGCCTAGACGCAGGAGATAAACTCCGCGTCTAACCAGCAACAGATGGAAAAGAGGGAGACAGGGAAAGGGTGAGACACAGAGATGGCCCAACTCCAAATCCAAACCAGTAAATGGTCGAAGTGAAGAGGGTGATGGTAATTAGTAGAGGGGATGATGATGAAGATGGAAGTGTTGTCGTTGTAAGCATCACCGTTACAGATTACCGGAATAATCGTAAACGATTACCAGAATAATCATCGGAGATGTTACCGACGAAGAAGAGCTCAGCCCCAATCCAAAAGGAGTGGCCGGCCCTTGAGTCTTGCCGACGAAGAAGAGCATGGCCCCAATCCAAAAGGAGTGGCTGGCTCTGATAAGAGTCATTTTCCAATGGAGAGACGAACAGGAAGAGGAACCAGGAAGAGAGAGAGAGAGACTCAGGAGAGAGAGTGAGAGAGTCCAGAGAGAGAGAGAGAAATTCAGACCCAGGGAGAGAGAAAACAGGGAGAGAGAGAGAGAGAAAGTGATGAAGGCAGGAGAGAGAGAGAGAGAGAGAGATTCCAGGAGAGAGAGAGGGATCCAGGGAGAGAGAAAGGAGAGGGAAGGGGCTGTTGCCCCCCTGGCTCCCGCACACAGCGCCCCCCCTTGGGGGCGCTCGGCCTGGCCGCCGGCCAGGCGGCGGCGCCGGGCGGCGCTGGCCGCCGGCAGAGGAGGAGGGGGCCGCTGCCCCCTCAACAGGACAAAGGAGGGGGTCTTGCCCCCCTCCAGCAAAGGAAAAGAGGGGGGCTTTGCCCCCCTCTCAGACCACGCACAGGGGGCCCAGGCGAGCCCCCTGGCCGCCCACGGCCGCCGGCACAGCGCCGGCGGCGCCCCGAACTGGGGTGGCGCCGGCCACCCCAAGAAAAGAAGGAGGGGGCTTGCTGCCCCCTCAACAGAAGTGCACAGGGGGCCGGGAGGCCCCCTGGCCGAGCCCAAGGCCGCCGGCAAGGCGCCGGCGGCGGTCTGCCTCCGCCGGAGGTATCGAAGGAGGGTGGAGGTCGGCGGTGATGGTGGTTGCCGTGGCCGAATCAAGGAGGAGGAAGAAAGAGAAAGAAGTTGGGGAAATTGGTATGTGGAGAAGAAAGAGAAAGAGATAGAGAGAGAGAATTGAGGGAGAAATTAGGAAGTGAAGTGAGAGAGAGGAAGAATTTGGGGGAAGAGGAAGGAGGTGCGGTGGTTGTCGCTGGCGCCAGGGGAAGGAGAAGAAGGAAGGGAAGAAAGAGAAAAAAAAGAAAAATGAAAAGGAAAAGAAAAAGGAAAAGGAAAAGAAAATAAAAAGGAAAAGGAGAAGATATGATGGGATGTGATGTGATGGGAGATGGGGGTTGGTGAGGGGGTGTGTGTCCCACGTGGAGGAGTTGGTGGGAGAAAAGAAGGGAAGAAAGAGGAGAAAGGATAAGTTTTGAATAAATAATAATATTATAATATGGCCGCGAAAATTGACTGTTCCAGAAAAATCCCCAAAAATACCCGGAGGTAGAAAATGTCATCCTGAGGACTAATATGAAATCATTTTTCAGAAATAAAATCCCATTTTCAAATTAAAATTCCGGAAGTCCACCGCCGATACCGGTCCCACCGGGTCGGCCGGATTTTAATAAATTCTGAAAAATCCCAGAAAATGTATTAAAGAACAAAATATGATTTTAAGAAGTAAAGTGAAAACAGAATCCAGAAATTCAATTCTGATTGTAAACTAAAATCCCGGAGTCAACCGGCGATACTGGCCGATACCGACTCCGGTGGAATTTACATAAATTCATAAAATCCTCAGAAAAAGTATATAGATAGGAAATGCAATTCTAAGAGATAATGTCTAAGGCCCTTCTAGTAATTGTTGGCCCAAAGGCCATTATCCCAGTTATTTTGATGATAACAAAACATATTTAGTTATGTATTTAACATTTGTGTTTCAGAATATTTCAGGTTATTTAACAAGTTGTTTTTGACGGCTCCGCTAAAAGACTCACACATTTGGAGTTCGCCGCAAAAATGAAGATTCCCAAGCTATGCACAACTAGGATGCTTTGGGATCAAGATGATGATATGAAGATCAAGACAAGACCAAGACAACAAAGAAAAACAAGAGTTGTATTTTTACTTTTATTTTAGATATTTTGTCAAAGCTAGATATTAGAAGTAGAGCTATGGGATTATCACACACACACACCACCTTTTAGTTAGGTTCATGGCTTCAAAAAGATTTTCAAATTCCATTTCTAACTTAGTTCTAAGAGAACATTTTTTTGGAAATAAGATTTTTAGAAAAACATAGTTTTGGAAAAACATTTTATGGAAAACAAGTTTTTATCAAAAGGATTTTATCAAACTATTTTAACATGATAGAAGTATGACACATGCTCATACTCTATGTTTTTACAAGTTCCAAGATTTAACCCAAGACCCAAAACCAAAAACCCAAGATTTTCTGGTTCTGGAAGTTCTGTTTTTCAGAACTCACAGTAACCGGTCGACCGGCCCGGTCGACCGATGTGCACAATACTGTGCACGTCTATATCAGTCGACCGACCCGTCGACCGATGTACACTTGCTTTCACAGGAGTTTTCGGTCGACCGACCCGGTCGACCGATGAACCCCAACGGTCATATTTTTGACCGTTGGCGGTCGACCGACCCGGTCGACCGGACTCTGTCAAAAGTTCTGACAGATCCAACAGCTATTTTTTCTGGCTGATTTCTCTTTTGGGATTTGGTATCAACGAATTTGTGAGACTGTTTTGGACCTCTATAAATAGAGGGTCACCTCATATTGATTAGACAACTATTGAAAAACATTTTAGAGCCATCAAGAAGATTTTTACAAGAGATTTCTAAAGATTTCCAAGCTCTTCTTTTTAGACAAGATTTTCTCTCAAAAGTCAAAATTCCAATCACCCATCTTGAAGCCTACATCTCTACTTCTCTCTAGCTTAGCACTACACAATCCCATATATCTACATCTACATATTTGGTTCTAGGATTGTGCTTAGTGAGCTTTTGTAAAGTGATCAAGTGTTGATCACTCTTTTCTTACTTGAGTGAAGTTGTAGAGGCATCGGCCTCAAGGCGAGCTAGTGTGCTCAAGGTGGTGTTGCGGCATCACGAGAGACGGACAAGTGTGTCCTTGTATTGTTGATCCAGTGGGATCCTCAATAGTGGAAATCCTTCAAGTGTGAAGGCGGGGACGTAGAGCGTGGCTCGAACCTTGGAAACAACTCCTTGTGTTTGCGTTTGATCAAATCTCTCTAAACTCTATCTCTTTATTACTTGCTTTTTTATATTGTCTATTACTTGCAAGAATTTGTGTATTGTGCTAATTGTTAAGTTAATTTTTAAATTCCGCATTATTGCCATAATTCATATAGCCATCACCTATTCACCCCCCCTCTAGGTGATTTCAATTGGTATCAGAGCCAAACCCTACAACTTAGGTCTAACCACCTTAGGGAGATCCATATTTGGCTATATACATTTGTGTTGCATTTACATTTGCTTGTGCATTCATGGCATCCATGGACTTTTCTAGCATTAAATCCCCACCCAAGTTTGATGGTTTAAACTTCCCATTTGGAAGGTGAAAATGAATCTCTTCCTTAAATCCCTAGGAGTTAGGGTAGCTAGGGCTATAACCAAAGATTTTATTGAACCCACTAGTGATGAGAGCACATGGTCCGAGGATACTTCCAAAGACTATGAGGCTAATGCTAGGGCACAATATGCATTGACCCAAGCATTAAATGAAGATGACCTTGCACGCATAATAAATTGTAAATCCGCATTTGAGGTTTGGAACATACTCATTGTGACTCATGAGGGAACGTCTCAAGTCAAGAGAGCCAAAGTTGACTTGCTACGTTCTCAATATGAGAATTTCTATATGTTTGATAATGAGAGCATTGATGACATGCTCACCCGTTTTACAAAAATAACTAATGCTCTTTCTTCCTTAGGCGACAAGATTGATAATGATCAAAAGATAAGGAAGGTGATTAGAGCTCTTCCCAAAGCTTGGGAAGTCAAGGCGACCACACTCAAGGAGCTCAACGACAAAGAGGAGATGGACTTCTCCGGCTTCATCGGAAATCTCAAGACGCATGAGATGGAGATGAAAGTTAGAGAAGAGAGGAGGCACCAAAGAAGAAGACGATTGCCTTCAAAGCCACTCCTACTACCATTGAGGAAGACGACTCATCCGAAGGTTGCGATGAGGACTTCGCCATGCTCATCCGGAAGGTGGGCAAGATGTTTTACAAGAAGGGACGGCAAAGTAACTTCCGAAGAGGGAAGCCTCAAGGAAGGTACGAGAAGAAAAGAGATGAACCCGGTCCTTGCTTTCATTGCAAGAAGATCGGTCACCTAATTGCCGATTGCCCCGCTCTACAAGCAACCACATCCAAGAATGGGCAAAGAAAGAAGAAAGCCTTGGCCGCAACATGGGATGATTCGGAGTCGGAATCCGAAGAGGAGCACGACTCCGTCAACATGTGCTTCATGGCACAAGGAGACGACGCTTCTAAGGTAACATTTGATAACACTCTTGATGATGATGATCTCACTATGGATGAACTAACACATTTCTTTGAGGAATTACAACATAGATATGAGATTTCGCAATCTCATAATAAAAAATTGAAAAAGAAAATGATGTTTTGAAGAATAAACTTGAAATTTGTTTAAAAGAGAAAAATGAGTTATCTAGTTCTTTTGAAAAATTGAAAAATGATTTTGATAAATATAAGGTAGCTAATAAAGGAAAAACCCCCCTGATTTCTAGTGATAAAAATATTTTTGTTGAAATTCAAAACGTGTTGATTCTTTAGATAAAACTTTAAAGAAATGTGCATTTGATTTTAACAAGCTTGCATCTAAATTTCCTAAGGGAGTAGCTCAAGGGAAACATGTTCATCATAAACACTCCACACATAAACATGCACACACTCATAACCATGCTTTTATGTACAATAGTGGTAGAATTTACATTTGCACACATTGTGGCCGCAAAGGCCATTTAGAAAAATTTTGCTATGCTAAGAATAATGTAAAGAATAAATTGTTTGGGTTCGCCCCGGATCTAACCCCAAAGGACCCACTAAGATTTGGGTACCAAAGAGCCACCGAATTTAAATGATACAGGTATAGGTGGATCTACCCCCTCCAAGACTTAGGAGGAGGTGGTGCTCGGGTGGTTGATGCATCGGAGCTTAAAGAACAAATCATGCATGCATCGCTATCGTGGAGGCACCTATTTGTGGAGATTGCCCGTAAATTGGTAGCATCTCCATTTAAGAGTTTAATTTTGTATATACATTTGTTATAGGATTGCTAGTTTAATTTTATGCCTCATTGATACGTGATTAGTATAAACTTGCAACTCTATCATGATTGTATATGCCATGTTCAGTTTTTGATTTTTTTTTTGGTCATGTATACATATGTATAGAATTGATAGTTTGCTTTTGTACTCTATTGATATATGCTTGTATAGAACTACTTTTCTATCATGTTGTATATGTGCCTTGTGTTAACTTCCATATCCTTTGTTTCATGCCTTGTTTAATGTATGTCCACATGTGTAGTTTATAATTTGTGATTATATACTTGTATACATATACACATTATTTTCATAAATAAAAATAACATTTGTAAAATTTCCTATTTAAACAAACACCTTAAAGATGGCAATTGCGCACCTCAACTCATTCAAGAGGAATCAAGAGGATGAAGTTCAGAACCCGTCACTGGGTATTCGGCTTCAACATCTTTAAAATCTTTGTTTAAATATGAAAAATAAAATTTAAAAGGGATTGCTTGAATTTTGATGTTGTAATAACTTAATGAAGATTTAAAACCTATTGGTGTATTCCTATATGTTTATATATCATACTTATTTTGATTACAAATTATTTTAAAATTTTTTTTGGGGCTGTTAACAGATTTCAGGCAAAGCCGGTCGACCGACCTATAAAGCCCCGGTCGACCGACTCTGCCTGAGAAGAAATTTTTATTTCTTTTCTGTTATCGGTCGACCGACTATGTGTCCCGGTCGACCGATCTTGCCTGCAGAGCTCTCGGGTTAAATCGGTCGACCGACCCGGTCGACCGCTCTATATTTACAGAGCTCTCGGGTTGTTTCGGTCGACCGACCCGGTCGACCGATCGTCGTATTTTGCCCTATAACTGTCTTTTCTCTTCATTTTTTTTCTTTCTCTCTCTCTCACTCAGCCGACGAACCCACCTCCATCCCTTCTCCAAAAATTTTTTATTTCTCTCCAAACTCTTAACCAATCTCAAATCAATTAAAAACCCATCTCAATTTCCTCATTCTACTTCCAGATCTTCGATTTCAGATCATCCAACCACCAGATTCGGAGAATTTCAAGATTTTCATTTAGGGTTTTGGATTTTCTCTGTTAAGGTAAAAATCCGATTTTGACTCTAATTTTCATTTCATGCTTTAGAATCTATTATCTATTGTCATCAATCTAAGTTTCTAAGCATCTAGATCGTGCCTTAAACTTGATTACACCTAAAAATCCATTTTTATTCATCATGCCAAAGAGATCTCGTACTGAGAAAGGGAAGGGTATTGCTCAACCCTCTTCTCAAGTTCCTAGACCTGTCCGACCCTTCCTTAATGATCTTGCAGCTGATCGATATTCCCATCTCTCCACGAGAAACATTAACTCGGGGAGATTCGTTGTCATCCAAGATTTTGAACACCTGAATATTCCACATCCTGCAGTCCAACAATTTAGTGGAATTTTTGACCATTAAGGAACAAGTCTACACCTCCCTTGTTCCTTACTTTTATGCCAATTTTGAGTTCGATGGGAATCGTATCACATCTAGGTTTTAGGTAGATATCGACCTCTCTATCGGTCGATTTGCTAGGATTCTGCATCGCTCCACTGGCGGAGCAGATGTGTATTCCCATGATTTGCATGACTTTGAATTCCCGGACGGTGAGTCTGCGCTCACCGCCTCTACCTTGATCCACGGGGATGACAACCCCGGTCTAGTGAGGAACGAAGTTGTGAGTAGATACACTCTCACTCTCTCACTGCTCAGGTCCTTGCTAAGATTATTTTCTTCAACATTGTCCCCAAGCATGGTGAGTATAGCCACGCTAGGGGTTGTGTACCCTTGATTATCTATTGCCTTCTTAAAGGCATTAAGGTAAATTTTCCTAGAGTCATAGCCTCTCATATGGCCTCTGATCAGATCCGTACTGCGGGTAGGAGCTTGCCCTATGGCATGCTTATTACCCATCTTCTTAGGGCTCTAGATTTTGATCTTTCTGCCGAAAGTCCCTCCAGTCCTTTGACCAACATCAACGAGTTGTTCTGAAGATGATGGAAGCTCAGTGTGTAGACACGCTCCTGTGCAACCACCTTTTCCTCCTGTTGGTCCTGGCTCTTCGTCTGCTCCTGGATCCTCTTCTGCTTCAGCTCCTGTCTTTTCTCCAGAGGTTCTGGCACTTCTCTCCTCGGAGGTCCGCTCTCAGATCGAGGCGCACCAGGCCTGGGTCGAGAAGCGCGACGCAGCTATTCGTGCGGAGTTAGATGCTCGTGCCATTCAGGATGTTGCTTTTCGGGCGGAGGTCCGAAATGACATGTCATATTTTGCTGACTCCATGAGATTCGTGGATGTTCAGTTTCAGGCTCTCTTCTCAAATTTGACATGCTCGTTCCTGATCGGACTCCGACTGCTTGTCGACTCCAAGCCACCGGTCCTCCATTTCCTCCCAGAGCTCGCTCTTCTGTTCCACCACCGCGCACCAGAGTCGATGGCATGGATCCAGAGGAGGTTGCTTCTTCAGAGGAAGGTGGTGATGATGACGGAGACGGCGATGACGGTGATGATGGTGCTGAGGAGTGACCTCCCCTTTTGATGATGTCAAAAGGGGGAGAGTTATTTTGAGAGAGATATTTTGTAGTATTTGTGTTTTGGATATTTTGTGATGGACATGTAGTATTTGTTGTTGGGACATGTAGTATTTTTTTACTTTGGACATGTATTTTTATGTGTTGTGGACATGTGTTGTGGACATGGTTATCTTTTTTTTTTTTTTTTTATGTATCTCTTATTTATGTCATGTATGAACTCATTTCCTTCATCTATTCTATGACATGAGTATTTGGTATTATTTGTTGGCATGGAAATATGGTGTTTACCATTTACATATGTTTTCCTATATATGCATGTGTTGAGGGGGAGCTTCATTTGAAGTCTCTACCCAAAAATATTTTGTGATAACTACATATGTTTTTGCCATCATCAAAAAGGGGGAGATTGTTGGCCCAAAGGCCATTATCCCAGTTATTTTGATGATAACAAAACATATTTAGTTATGTATTTAACATTTGTGTTTCAGAATATTTCAGTTATTTAACAAGTTGTTTTTGACGGCTCCGCTAAAAGACTCACACATTTGGAATTCGCCGCAAAAATGAAGATTCCCAAGCTATGCACAACTAGGATGCTTTGGGATCAAGATGATGATATGAGATCAAGACAAGACCAAGACAACAAAGAAAAACAAGAGTTGTATTTTTACTTTTATTTAGATATTTTGTCAAGCTAGATATTAGAAGTAGAGCTATGGGATTATCACACACACACACCTTTTAGTTAGGTTCATGGCTTCAAAAAGATTTTCAAATTCCATTTCTAACTTAGTTCTAAAGAGAACATTTTTTTGGAAATAAGATTTTTAGAAAAACAATAGTTTTGGAAAAACATTTTATGGAAAAACAAGTTTTTATCAAAAGGATTTTTATCAAACTATTTTAACATGATAGAAGTATGACACATGCTCATACTCTATGTTTTTACAAGTTCCAAGATTTAACCCAAGACCCAAAACCAAAAACCCAAGATTTTCTGGTTCTGGAAGTTCTGTTTTTCAGAACTCACAGTAACCGGTCGACCGATGTGCACAATACTGTGCACGTCTATATCAGTCGACCGACCCGGTCGACCGATGTACACTTGCTTTCACAGGAGTTTTCGGTCGACCGACCCGGTCGACCGATGAACCCCAACGGTCATATTTTTGATCGTTGGCGGTCGACCGACCCGGTCGACCGGACTCTGTCAAAAGTTCTGACAGATCCAACAGCTATTTTTTCTGGCTGATTTCTCTTTTGGGATTTGGTATCAACGAATTTGTGAGGCTGTTTTGGACCTCTATAAATAGAGGGTCACCTCATATTGATTAGACAACTATTGAAAAACATTTTTAGAGCCATCAAGAAGATTTTTACAAGAGATTTCTAAAGATTTCCAAGCTCTTCTTTTTAGACAAGATTTTCTCTCAAAAGCCAAAATTCCAATCACCCATCTTGAAGCCTACATCTCTACTTCTCTCTAGCTTAGCACTACACAATCCCATATATCTACATCTACATATTTGGTTCTAGGATTGTGCTTAGTGAGCTTTTGTAAAGTGATCAGTGTTGATCACTCTTTTCTTACTTGAGTGAAGTTGTAGAGGCATCGCCTCAAGGCGAGCTAGTGTGCTCAAGGTGGTGTTCGGGCATCACGAGAGACGGACAAGTGTGTCCTTGTATTGTTGATCCAGTGGGATCCTTAATAGTGGAAATCCTTCAAGTGTGAAGGCGGGGACGTAGAGCGTGGCTCGAACCTCGGAAATAACTCCTTGTGTTTGCGTTTGATCAAATCTCTCTAAACTCTATCTCTTTATTACTTGCTTTTTTATATTGTCTATTACTTGCAAGAATTTGTGTATTGTGCTAATTGTTAAGTTAATTTTTAAATTCCGCATTATTGCCATAATTCATATAGCCATCACCTATTCACCCCCCTCTAGGTGATTTCAATTGGTATCAGAGCCTAACCCTACAACTTAGGTCTAACCACCTTAGGGAGATCCATATTTGGCTATATACATTTGTGTTGCATTTACATTTGCTTGTGCATTCATGGCATCCATGGACTTTTCTAGCATTAAATCCCCACCCAAGTTTGATGGTTTAAACTTCCCCATTTGGAAGGTGAAAATGAATCTCTTCCTTAAATCCCTAGGAGTTAGGGTAGCTAGGGCCATTACCAAAGATTTTATTGAACCCACTAGTGATGAGAGCACATGGTCCGAGGATACTTCAAAGACTATGAGGCTAATGCTAGGGCACAATATGCATTGACCCAAGCATTAAATGAAGATGACCTTGCACGCATAATAAATTGTAAATCTGCATTTGAGGTTTGGAACATACTCATTGTGACTCATGAGGAACGTCTCAAGTCAAGAGAGCCAAAGTTGACTTGCTACGTTCTCAATATGAGAATTTCTATATGTTTGATAATGAGAGCATTGATGACATGCTCACCCGTTTTACAAAATAACTATGCTCTTTCTTCCTTAGGCGACAAGATTGATAATGATCAAAAGATAAGGAAGGTGATTAGAGCTCTTCCCAAAGCTTGGGAAGTCAAGGCGACCACACTCAAGGAGCTTAATGACAAGAGGAGATGGATTTCTCCGGCTTCATCGGAATCTCAAGACGCATGAGATGGAGATGAAAGTTAGAGAAGAAAGGGAGGCACCAAAGAAGAAGACCATTGCCTTCAAAGCCGCTCCTACCATACACGAAGAGGATGACTCATCGAAGATTGCGATGAGGACTTCGCCATGCTCATCCGGAAGGTGGGCAAGATGTTCTACAAGAAGGGACGGCAAAGTAACTTCCGAAGAGGGAAGCCTCAAGGAAGGTACGAGAAGAAAAGAGAAGAACCCGGTCCTTGCTTCCATTGCAAGAAGATCGGTCACCTAATTGCCGAGTGCCCCGCTCTCCAAGCAACCACCTCCAAGCATGGGAAGAAGAAAGAAAGCCTTGGCCGCAACATGGGATGATTCGGAGTCGGAATCCGAAGAGGAGCACGACGCCGCCAACATGTGCTTCATGGCACAAGGAGACGACGCTTCTAAGGTAACATTTGATAACACTCTTGATGATGATGACCTCACTATGGATGAACTAGCACATTTCTTTGAGGAATTACAACATAGATATGAGATTTCGCAATCTCATAATAAAAAGTTAAAAAGGGAAAATGAGTCTTTGAGAGATAAGATTAATATTATTGAAAAAGAGAAAAATGCTTTGTTTAGTTCTTTTGAGAAAATAAAAATTGATTGTGAAAAATATAAATTAGCTTGTAAAGGGAAAACCCCCATTGCATCATGTAATAAAAATGATTTTGTTGAAATGCAAAAACGAGTTGAAGTATTAGACTCAACTCTTAAACAATGTGCTTTTGATTTAAAGAAATTTGCTTCTAGGTTTCCTAAGGGAGTAACCCAAGGGAACATACACACCATGCTCATGCACGAAAACATGCTACACATAAACATGCACACACACATAACCATGCTTTTATGTACAATAGTGGTAGAATTTATATTTGCACACATTGTGGCCGCAAAGGCCATTTAGAAAAATTTTGCTATGCTAAGAATAATGTAAAGAATAAATTTGTTTGGGTTCGCCCCGGATCTAACCCCAAAGGACCCACTAAGATTTGGGTACCAAAAGAGCCACCGAATTTAAATGATACAGGTATAGGTGGATCTACCCCTTCCAAGACTTAGGAGGAGGTGGTGCCCGGGTGGTGTTGATGCATCGGAGCTTAAAGAACAAATCATGCATGCATCGCTATCGTGGAGGCACCTATTTGTGGAGATTGCCCGTAAATGGTAACATCTCCATTTAAGAGTTTAATTTTGTATATACAATTGTTATAGGATTGCTAGTTTAATTTTATGCCTCATTGATACATGATTAGTATAAACTTGCAACTCTATCATGATTGTATATGCCATGTTCAGATTTTGATTCTTTTTTTGGTCATGTATACATATGTATAGAATTGATAGTTTGCTTTTGTACTCTATTGATATATGCTTGTATAGAACTACTTTTCTATCATGTTGTATATGTGCCTTGTGTTAACTTCTATTTTTTTTTGTTTGGTTTCATGCCTTGTTTAATGTATGTCCACATGTGTAGTTTATAATTTGTGTTTAATACTTGTATACATATACACATTATTTTCATAAATAAAAATAAACATTTGTAAAATTTCTTATTTTAAACAAACCCTTAAAGATGGCAATGCGCACCTCAACTCATTCAAGAGGAATCAAGAGGATGAAGTTCAGAACCGTCACTGGGTATTCGCTTCAACATCTTTAAAATCTTTGTTTAAATATGAAAATTAAAATTAAAGGGATTGCATGAATTTTGATGTTGTAATAACTTAATGAAGATTTAAACTTGTTGGTGTATTCCTATATGTTTATATATCATACCTATTTTGATTACAAATTATTTTAAATTTTTTTGGGCTGTTAACAGATTTCAGGCAAAGCCGGTCGACCGACCTATAAAGCCCCGGTCGACCGACTCTGCCTGAGAAGAAATTTTTATTTCTTTTCTGTTATCGGTCGACCGACTATGTGTCCCGGTCGACCGATCTTGCCTGCAGAGCTCTCGGTTAAATCGGTCGACGAACCCGGTCGACCGCTCTATATTTACAGAGCTCTCAGGTTGTTTCGGTCAACCGACCCGGTCGACCGATCGTCGTATTTTGCCCTATAACTGTCTTTTCTCTTCACTTTTTTTTCTTTCTCTCTCTCTCACTCAGCCAACGAACCCACTCATCTCCTCTCCAAAAATTTTTCCTTCTCTCCAAACTCTTAACTGATCCCAAATCAATTTAAAACCCATCTCAATTTCCTCATTCTACTTCCAGATCTTTGATTTCAGGATCATCCAACCACCAGATTCGGAGAATTTCAAGATTTTCAGTATAGGGTTTTGGATTTTCTCAGTTAAGGTAAAAATCCGATTTTGACTCTAATTTTCATTTCTTGCTTTAGAATCTATTATCTATTGTCATCTATCTAAGTTTCTAAGCATCTAGATCGTGCCTTAAACTTGATTACACCTAAAAATCCAATTTTTATCATCATGTCAAAAGATCTCGTACTGAGAAAGGGAAGGGTATTGCTCAACCCTCTTCTCAAGTTCCTAGACCTGTTCGATCCCTTCCTTAATGATCTTGCAGCTGATCGATATTCCCATCTCTCCACGAGGAACATTAACTCGGGGATTCGTTGTCATCCAAGATTTTGAACACCTAAATATTCCACATATCCTGCAGTCCAACAATTTAGTGGAATTTTTGACCATTAAGGAACAAGTCTACACCTCCCTTGTTCCTTACTTTTATGCCAATTTTGAGTTCGATGGGAATCGTATCACATCTAGGGTTTTAGGTAGAGATATCGACCTCTCTATCGGTCGATTTGCTAGGATTCTGCATCTCTCCACTGGTGGAGCAGATGTGTATTCTCATGATTTGCATGACTTTGAATTCCCGGACGGTGAGTCTGCGCTCACCGCCTCTACCTTGATCCACGGGATGACAACCCTGGTCTAGTGAGGAACGAAGTTGTGAGTAGATACACTCTCACTGCTCAGGTCCTTTCTAAGATTATTTTCTTCAACATTGTCCCCAAACATGGTGAGTATAGCCATGCTAGGGGTTGTGTACCCTTGATTATCTATTGCCTTCTTAAAGCATTAAGGTAAATTTTTCTAGAGTCATAGCCTCTCTATGGCTTCTGATCAGATCCGAACTGCGGGTAGAAGCTTGCCATACGGCATGCTTATTACCCATCTTCTTAGGGCTCTTGACTTTGATCTCTCCGCTGAAACTCCTTCCAATCCTTTGACCAACATCAACGGAGTTGTTCTGAAGATGATGGAAGCTCAGTTGCGTAGACACTCTCCTGTGCAACCACCTATTCCTCCTGTTGGTCCTGGCTCTTCGTCTGCTCCTGGATCCTCTTCTGCTTCAGCTCCTGTCTTTTCTCCAGAGGTTCTGGCACTTCTCTCTTCGGAGGTCCGCTCTCAGATCGAGGCGCACCAGGCCTGGGTCGAGAAGCGCGACACAGCTATTCGTGCGGAGTTAGATGCTCGTGCCATTCAGGATGTTGCTTTTCGGGCGGAGGTCCGAAACGACATGTCATATTTTGCTGACTCCATGAGATTCGTGGATGTTCAGTTTCAGGCTCTCTTCTCAAAATTTGACATGCTCGTTCCTGATCGACTCCGACTGCTTGTCGACTCCCAGCCACCGGTCCTCCATTTCCTCCCAGAGCTCGCTCTTCTGTTCCACCACCGCGCACCAGAGTCGATGGCATGGATCCAGAGGAGGTTGCTTCTTCAGAGGAAGGTGGTGATGATGATGGAGACGGCGATGACGGTGATGATGGTGCTGAGGAGTGACCTCCCCTTTTGATGATGTCAAAAAGGGGGAGAGTTATTTTGAGAGAGATATTTTGTAGTATTTGTGTTTTGGATATTTTGTGATGGACATGTTGTATTTGTTGTTGGGACATGTAGTATTTTTTTTACTTTGGACATGTATTTTTATGTGTTGTGGACATGTGTTGTGGACATGGTTATCTTTTGTTTTTTATGTATCTCTTATTTATGTCATGTATGAACTCATTTTCTTCATCTATTCTATGACATGAGTATTTGGTATTATTTGTTGGCATGGAAATATGGTGTTTACCATTTACATATGTTTTCCTATATATGCATGTGTTGAGGGGAGCTTCATTGAAGTCTCTACCCAAAATATTTTGTGATAACTACATATGTTTTGTCATCATCAAAAAAGGGGAGATTGTTGGCCCAAAGGCCATTATCCCAGTTATTTTGATGATAACAAAACATATTTAGTTATGTATTTAACATTTGTGTTTCAGAATATTTCAGGTTATTTAACAAGTTGTTTTTGACGGCTCCGCTAAAAGACTCACACGTTTGGAGTTCGCCGCAAAATGAAGATTCCCAAGCTATGCACAACTAGGATGCTTTGGGATCAAGATGATGATATGAAGATCAAGACAAGACCAAGACAACAAGAAAAACAAGAGTTGTATTTTTACTTTTATTTTAGATATTTTGTCAAAGCTAGATATTAGAAGTAGAGCTATGGGATTATCACACACACACCTTTTAGTTAGGTTCATGGCTTCAAAAGATTTTCAAATTCCATTTCTAACTTAGTTCTAAAGAGAACATTTTTTGGAAATAAGATTTTTAGAAAACAATAGTTTTGGAAAAACATTTTATGAAAAACAAGTTTTATCAAAAGGATTTTTATCAAACTATTTTAACATGATAGAAGTATGACACATGCTCATACTCTATGTTTTTACAAGTTCCAAGATTTAACCCAAGACCCAAAACCAAAAACCCAAGATTTCTGGTTCTGGAAGTTCTGTTTTTCAGAACTCACAGTAACCGGTCGACCGGCCCGGTCGACCGATGTGCACAATACTGTGCACGTCTATATCAGTCGACCGACCCGGTCGACCGATGTACACTTGCTTTCACAGGAGTTTTCGGTCGACCAACCGGTCGACCGATGAACCCCAACGGTCACATTTTTGACCGTTGGCGGTCGACCGACCCGGTTGACCGACTCTGTCAAAAGTTCTGACAGATCCAACAGCTATTTTTTCTGGCTGATTTCTCTTTTGGGATTTGGTACCAACGAATTTGTGAGGCTGTTTTGGACCCCTATAATAGAGGGTCACCTCATATTGATTAGACAATTTTTTGCAAAACAATTTTTAGAGCCATCAAGAATATTTTTACAGAGATTTCTTAAGATTTCAAGCTCTTCCTTTTAGACAAGATTTTCTCTCAAAGCCAAAATTCCAATCACTCATCTTGAAGCCTACATCTCTACTTCTCTCTAGATTTGCACTACACAATCCCATATATCTACATCTACATATTTGGTTCTAGGATTGTGCTTAGTGAGCTTTTTAAAAGTGATCAAGTGTTGATCACTCTTTTCTTACTTGAGTGAAGTTGTAGAGGCATCGCCTCAAGGCGAGCTAGTGTGCTCAAGGTGGTGTTGCGGCATCACGAGAGACGGACAAGTGTGTCCTTGTATTGTTGATCCAGTGGGATCCTCAATAGTGGAAATCCTTCAAGTGTGAAGGCGGGGACGTAGAGCGTGGCTCGAACCTCGGAAACAACTCCTTGTGTTTGCGTTTGATCAAATCTCTCTAAACTCTATCTCTTTATTACTTGCACTTTTATATTGTCTATTACTTGCAAGAATTTGTGTATTGTGCTAATTGTTAAGTTAATTTTTAAATTCCGCATTATTGCCATAATTCATATAGCCATCACCTATTCACCCCCCTCTAGGTGATTTCATGTATGTACATAGTGTATATTTATGTGTATGTATGCATGATTATAGTGTATATTTATGTGTATACCCGTATGTGTGTATGTATGTGGGTGTACCCGTGGGTGTATGCACGTGTGGCATGCTTGTATGGCTTCATGTGTGAGTGTATTATGAGTGTGTGTTGATTCCCCTTCCTTTCTGTGTGTTCGGCTGCGTGTTGCAGCGTTTCGGAAACCGTTTTCATTTTATGTGAGTGCTTGCTTTTCCTTATGTACCGTTGTCAGTAGGCTTTTATATGTTGCTTATATCATTTCATGTGACCATTTGATATATTTTTCCAGTTTGATTATATGTATCACTTCATGAGTCATTAATGAGCGTTCACCTAAATATGTAATTGATATGAGTGTGTTTCTGCGTCATTCCATGTGTTGCTATTTGCCACAGTTGATTTGAATTTGTATTAATATATCTTACCCTGGACCTTAGCCTGTAATCGACCCAGTTATGATTAGTGACTCTTTCTCTAGTTTTCTCCCTTTGATGTAAGTAATAGCTATTCAGTCACTAGTTATCAGTTATTAGTTATCAGATGTTTAGTTATCAGCTATTATAGATATCTTATTTGTTGGAGATATCTGGTCACTAAATCACCTTTAATAATATCTCATATTAATGCTTGTTAATAAAAGACATCACAACCTAGAAACAGAGGTAATTGCCTGATAATCATGTCGTGTATTTTGGGATGACTTATTATGGTACCGAGTTATAGGTTCCAATATGGGGAACCAAGGTAGTACTGGCTACCTAGTAATTCATTCTTAGTTATTAGGGCTTTGCCCGGACTACGGCGCCACACCAATTACTCTTTTGCGTAGAGTTGTGCTCTTCAATTATTTGGGCCTTGCGGTCCATCCTGGTTCAGTTCCTGAGGTGCTAGACTGTGGTCCGGGCATGCACGGTACCCTTTCAAAATACATGCACTTCATTGCAGGAGTTACGTCAATGATAACTTTATTTGATATGCGAGAAAATGGCTGTGTTATGGGACACAACAAAGTACTACATTAGTTAGGTTAATAATAACCAAGCAGACTAGTGACATATGCTAGGTTATGTTGGCCCAAAGGCCTTTCACTCTAGTTTTGATGATGATTAACTCATGTAGTTATGTGTACTAATTATCTTGTGATTTTAGTTTCAAATTATTAATCAAGATATTAGTTGGTGTTTAGCTTCAACAAGATGAATTGGAAGCTTGCACATGTTGATTCAAGAGCCCGCGCATCAAAGATCATACATTGCACTTGCTCGGTGAATCAAGAGTTTTGGATCGAGCCGACTTGGATTGATTGCGCTCTAGCTTGGAGATTGCGCTCTACAAGAAGACTTAGGTATCCATAGTTTTAGTTTGGGTTTAGATCCTAATTGTAAAGATTAGAATAGTATGATAAGCTTAAGTTCACAACACACACCTTTCATGTTTTGATTTTCGGTTTTAGGTTTAACCGATCTTGGTTTCATGAATAGATTTTTTTTATCAAACAAGTTTACATGGTTTATGTATATTAGATTTGTTCTATATACATGCATGCTTCAATTGTTTAGACAAACTTTGTTTGATAATCTATTCCATGTGTTTTATGTTTTGGTATTACACAAAACATATTTTTGGACTTAATGACAAAAATCATGATATTGTTTCTTGTATATTTAATTTCTATTCATATACAATATGCTTCAAGTGTTTAAATATCATATTTTTTGTATCATGGATGAGTTTTAGACAATGTGTATTTTCTATTCAAAATACAAGGTTTTAGAAAATACGGTTTTTGGTTTTTGGCAAAATTTCTATGACACAAAAATAGTCAAATATGTTTGAAATTTGTGTTGGGATTTTTAACACAAGTTTGTATTTCAATATAAAATGATAAAACTATTTTTGTGGAATTTTAGAGATTTTGTGAGATTTATTATAATATATTTTTTCCCTGATTTTATTGACCTGTAAAGTGGCTGCCAGGCTGGTTCGGTCGACCGTGCGGTCGACCGCACCCTGTAGCCGGTCGACCGCACGGGTCGACCGACGTGCACAGAACGTGCACGCTGGCTGCACTTATAGCCGGTCGACCGAGCGGTCGACCGACGTAGAGCTGTTTGCTCTCAGGAATTTTCGGTCGACCGAGGCGGTCGACCGGTAGCTGTAACGGTTCAAATTTGACCGTTGCACGGTCGACCGCCGGTCGACTTGCAGGGCAATTCTGGCTAAATTTCTGTCAACGGCTATTTTTGATAATTGCCTATAAATACCCCATTTGAGAGAGGTTTTCTCTAAGATTTTTTTTGTGCGAATTTTTGCTGATTCTCTGGTGTTTTCAAAGCAATCAAAAGAAGTTTATGAGCTTGAATTGAACAATCCATTTGGTGTTTTCATTAGGGTTTGGAAAATCAAAGAAAGGATTTTTGGGAAAGAATTTTGATTGAACTATTCTATCTTGATTTCTTGATTTTCTCAAGGATTTTTTCTTTGTGATTTCTGATTTCCATTCCTTTGGTTTTCTCCGCACTTGAGCAAAAATCTACTATCTATATCTATAGGTTATTTGTGTGGAAGAAGAAGTTGTTTGTGGTTGTTGTTTTGACCACCAAGTTGTAACCGAATCTTTTCTTAGCTTTGTGCTTTGGTTGTATCCCTCTAGTTGAGAGGTGATCCTTGTATTGGTTGGTGATTGGGAGTTTGTTGTATTGGTTTTGAAAATTTGCCTCAAGGAGGAGGTTGTGATTGTTGGAGTTTGCCTCAAGGAGGAGGTTGTGTTGGTTGGCTTGATTTGTGCCTCAGGGAGGAGGTTGTAAAGAGAGGAGTTGGGTACTCCTTGTAAAGGGTCCTAGGTGGACGAGCTAGTGGAAATCCTTCGTGTGTCGAAAGCGGGATGTAGAGCTGGGTGCTCGAACCTCGATAACATATCTTTGTGTTTGCGCTTGATCCATTGGCTCTCTCTCTACTCTCTCTTACTTTGTGCCTTGCATTTATTTACATTGCTCATTCATATTTGCTTGGCTTGGTTGTGTGCATCACTTGTTGATAGCACTTGAGTGTAATTTGCATTAAGTTTTTAAATTTCGCATTTAGTTCATAGATTAGCATTGTCACCTATTCACCCCCCCTCTAGGTGACTTTTCAATTGGTATCAGAGCTAGTGCTCCTGATATTTAGGTTTAACCACCTAGGAGTGATCTTGGTTTGCTAATCTTCATTTGCATTTTCATTTGCACTCATACTAGTTTGCACTCATGGCTAGCCCTCCTATGTTTGACCATTTTAGATTTGACTCTTGGAAGGTTGACATGATTAGACATCTAAAAGGACTAGACATTTAGTTTATCAAGCCATCACTATAGAATCCCTCCCTAATAGTAGCAAGCATAAAAAGGCCAATGCATTAGCCCTTAGGACACTTCTAGCATCTCTAAATGAACATCTTTTACCTATTTTTGATCGCTATGATTCGGCTTTTGCAGTTTGGAGCATCTTAACGTCTCCCGAGCTTCCAAGGATCATCAACAATTTGAGGAGATCCAGAGAGACATGTCCAAAGATAAATGCTTCATGGTCCAAGGGAAAGACTCCCTTGAGGTACACTCGGATTCCCCTCTTGATGATAGCTCTAATTCTTTTGCCATGGTTGTTTTGAGGTTCAAACTTTAATATGGAACTTACTCAAAAGCTTGAAAAATTCATAGAAAAACACAAACTTTTTGAAAGAATAATCTTGTTTTGAAAATGAATTAAGGATTTATGTTCTAATTTTGAAGTGATTTGCAAGAAAGAAGAGATCACTAGTGAACGTGACTCACTACAATCTCAACTTGAACTTGCACTTAAAGAGATTGAAGATTTGAAAACAAAAATGATTTTGATGATGTTGTAGACACAATGAGGTTTTGTCTTCTAGATTGGATCTTGTTTTCAAAGAAAATCTTACTTTAAAAAATAAAATTGATTCAATTACAAAAGAATTGGATTTGTTTTGTTTAAAAATAAATCTTTACAAAATGAGATTGATATTCATGTTTGTCATGCTAGTGTAGCTTCTACTTCTTGCACTCCTATAGCATGTTCCACTTTGTCTTCTAGCATAGAAAATGATATAAACAATTTGAAGAAAAGTGTTGATTGTTTGGGCTCCACTTTGAGCCATTGTGCCATGAATCACTCTCGTTTGGAATCCTTGGTTCGCAAGAAACAAGTTCCACCTTGCATGCACACCCATCTATGCATACACATGCTTCTCATGATCACCATCATCATATGTATGCTCACGTGTACACATGTACACATTGTGGTCGAAAAGGCCCATCTTGCTAGATTTTGTTATGATCTTTTACATGTTAAAATTTAGCAACTATTTTGTTTTGGGTTAGAAAAGATGTTAACCCCCGTGGACCCACAAGAAAATGGGTACCAAGATCCACCTCTTTGATGTTTGATGTAGGTGGAGGCTCTCGCATCACGTGAGAGATTTGGTGCCTTGATGTGGATGCGTTCTAAGCTTAAAAGAGAATTATTTGGATGCTTCACACTCAAGGAAATTTGGTGGGAGGACCACCGTGTTTTGGAGAACTAGAGGTGCAACTTCATTGGTTTTGGTATCATCTCTAACTCCTAATTTTTTATTTGCATACTTTCCATGTTCATCTTTTATAGCATGTCATGTTTTGTTGTTCATTATGCTTGTGCCTTGTTCATTAGATTAATGTTATACATGTTTAGTTCCTTGAGCACCCATGTTTCATATGGATCTATATTTAGTGTTTCTCACTTTGTTTATACTAACATGTATGCCTTAGATCTATTGCACATGCATATGCATAATGATCATTTGGATGTTTACGATTCTATGATTTTTGTTTTAATAATTCATGTGTTGTTTAGTATGTTTATTGCCATGATTAGTAGAACATGTGGATTTGAATTATGATCAATTTTTGTCTATCATGACATTATTATGACTTGTTTTATGATTCGTGATTTGAATATATGTTTAGAAGTTAGTTTTCATTAAAACTAGGATTCATACTTGTACATAGAATGGGCTCCA